>JAOBYK010293809.1:0-19804 GCA_025434845.1 Phenganax subtilis | reverse complement strand
GTCGAACACTATGCGTACTTTGGTGGTTGTTTTTTCCAGCTTGATGATTGGACCACTCAGTCACTTCTCACTAATAGAACTGTAAAGATTGGACGGTTTACTGTGACTACGACCTCTGGGCAGGATCAAAGTAGTAAGACTTCACGAGTTGATCCAGCTCCTTCTGATGGCTCACCCAAGAAGCTTCGTAGTTTTCATTTCAACTCAGATAATGGCTCTTCACCAAAATTACGTCGAATTCTCAGCTTACACAAGGTAAATGAATGAGTGACTATGATTTGCACGAAATGTAGCTTGCCTTGAAAATTTTATGTACAGCATTCATGGTGAATTGTATTGCAATTCTTTGTGCGACAGACCCGACTGTCTTAAGTTTCATTTTGCTTGTATTTTTTAGCATGAGCGTCACGGTGATGAGAAAAAATCAATTGCGACTGGACTAGACGAATCAGAATTTACAGATCAGCTTGAATCTCGTTGCCATGGTATTAAATCACGACTTGAAGGACTGTCTGGTACAAGTCAAGTGTTGCCGAGCAATAGAGTCCCGTATGTTTACCAGGATCTTAAATCACACGAGTTATCCAGCATTGAAGCTCTTGCTGGAAGTTCAATGAATGTTTTTGGAGCGTTAGCAACTGCCAATAATCAAAAAAGGATTTCCCAAACTGATAGTAGATTAGGTCAGTACCAATCTTCCACCTGTTCAACTTATATGGGAATACCATACTGGTGTATGCCATTGTAGTACTCATGCAGTCTGAGCTAAGCGTGTGTGCTACTCTAAATAATTACTGGGGTCTGTTTTTTAGTCCTTTTGTTCTAGCATAAGAGTTTTTTTTCAGCGGTAGTACAGGAGGATGAAGAAGAGCATGACCCGTCACTAGTCTCTGGAGATGTACTACTTCATATGAAATCAGATGAAGTCATCAGGCCTGAAGAATCGAGTAAGACTGAAAGAAGACCCACTGTACTTGGCTTGTTTTCTCAAGGTAACACTCAAGAATCTATGGTAAGTGATAATGTCATTACAAGCTCGGAGAAAACTGACACAGCTCCAAGAAACATTGATGTAATCTTGCTGGACAATAAAATATCAAAATCTGTGCCTGCGAGCGTTGATTCAGCTTCAAACAGTGGTGCTGAAAAAACGTCGTGTAGTACTCCTGAACAGGGTTCAGATGAAGTGTTGCCTTTGTTGAATAAGCGTACTTCTGAGGCTGCACCTACAGTGGAAAGTGGTAGTAAAACAGAGAAAACTGTGCCTAGTGCCTCTGAAGGGGCAGTTGATAATGATGTGTCTAATGACACACAGGAGGTTTTGGCTTCGCAATCAGAAACTGAAAGGGCTCACAAGCTACGGTTTTGTTTACCTGGTAAGCATGGTGCTAAAATATGGGGTCGAAAGAAACATAGAAAGAAAGCTCCTATTGGTCCAGCTGAATGTGATATTGAATTGACCACAGCTAGTTCAATGTCTCCTTTGTTACCCAATGAAACTCGTGTTGAGACTAAAACTAGAACAGTTGAAGAGTCAGGACAAGGTGATGAAAAGTCTCCAATGTTGCCTTTTAAAGATGTTAGGAAGGAGAACTTGGATGCAGAGTCTGAGTGCAAGGATCTAGCAAGTGGTGGAATCGTGGATAGCATAACTGCAGAACATAAACATGCGGATTTTTATGTGGAGTCTGTTGAAGGCACAAATAACACTTCAGAAATTGCTAAAAATGAAGAAGAAAGCAGTCTCTGGGATTTCAACATGTCTTTAGACAAACCTGACGTTGAAGATAATTTTGCTGAAAGAACACCGAGCAAAGAGGACCTTTCTCCACTTTGCCAGCCCAATGAGAAATCACAAGGGAATCCAGATACCCCACAACCTGGTGAAAGCAATCTGATCAGTGTTACAGATGGCCCAAAGAGTTCTACTGTTCATCCTCCAGATTTTAAGAATAGAAATGATTCTGATAACTCAAAGGATATTAAGCCAGGATGTTCCAAGAATTCCTCTGGATTGCGTTTTACAGTTTCCAAGAAAGATTCCGAGAATACCGGAAATTCTCCTTCAAGTTCGCAGATTTTTACCGAACGAGAAGGCTCACGCTTCGCAGTTTCTAGAAATGATCCTAATTCTAAGAATTCTACACCAAGCAGTTCCAGATTCACAGTCTCATGATGCTTCTCACTTGCATGTTGATCACATTCCCAAGGAGAATTTCTCGAATTATGCGTGAAATTGTTTCGACTCGAAAAATTGACAGTCGTGCAAATATGTTTGAAAACAATATTTAGTGTTTATCGTTATTAGATGCTGTTGTCTCCAAAGTGCAGTTCTTGACCGCAATGTCAAACACAACCGGTTTGTGTACAGGTCGGTACAATACATTGCAGGATGCTGCATTAATAAATGTTGTGGTGCCATCTGAGGAACAGCCATAGCCTAAAACATAACATAGATATGAGAATATGCCAGAAATATGATTGAAAGCCAAAAAAGAACAAAATAATGGACACTTTAACATTGGCTAACAAATTTTATATCAATTTTTTGACTAGGATTAAGCCGTAATTCCGAGAGGAGATATTTATGGTGAAGAGTTTGAACTAAATGTTACAACATACCTTCATGGATGTGTCCAAATATATGATATCGAGGTTTAACATAGTTTTGTACAACATGAAGCAAGTTTGCACATCCTGCATGAGTTCCACCAAAATACACCACGTCACCTCGCCCTGGTTTAATAAATGATGTAGTTATGTTATGATTTAGTTGCCATGATATTGGTTGCTGCTTTTCTTCTTTTATAGAAAGGCATTTTCATTCTTTTGAAATATTGGTAGGTGGAATGATGAACAGTTCAGAAAGGAGAAAAATTAAAGAGGATTGTGAATAAAAATTTAGAAGAAACGAGAAAAACAGAGATATGACTATTAGATGTTAGAGCTACCTAGTGGAGGTCCATGTGTAACGAGAATATCTATATCTTTTGGAATTTTTTTCCAGATCTCATTAATGTCATCTCCACGATTTTTGACGAATGCCCAGTCGCAGAACACAGGTGTCCTGAGGTAAATAACAAACAATGCAATTATTATAATGAATGAATTGTGGTGCTGTAACACATCTCTCTAATGTGGACACCTTTCTTTGTAATGAGGATGTTTGCTATCTTCTGAAGCAATTCTTACCAAGGTGAACCATAGATCCGCAAGCCTAATATCTCCACTTCAGAGTCTTCTAAGTATATACAATCAGTCAAAGCAGCTTTCACTTGAGCCTCTGGTACAAAATCTAAATGATGCAACCTCTTGGCAGACTCCTCATGAAAACCTATGTCATGATTTCCTGCTATCACGACCTTATGCGGATGATTCAGTGATGCTAAGAATGAATTAAACTTCTCAACTTCTTGAATTCTTCCCTTCTTAGTAAAGTCTCCAGCATGAATTAATATATCACCATCAGGGATGTTTTCTAATGCTCCCTTAGTCAAGCCGTGCGTGTCTGAAATACACACGACTCTCACATGATTCTTCTTCTTAGATGTTTCTGCTGACGGGAGTACTACTTCCTCGAATATTTGACTGGATTTCGCCGCCTTCCAAGCTTTCCTGGGACTTTCAGCAAAATCGAGGTAAGAAATTTCATTATTTCCCTCTTGTTTTTCTTCGCTTGTGTTGCCATTATTTCGACCGAAAAAATAGCGAAACATTGACATTGTTGCACCGACTAATGTGTCTCAAAACAAGCCGACCTAAAGCTTATAGATGTGCCAATTTAAAACTCCAAATAGCCTTTTACGGATTAAAGTTCATTTAAATTGAGTCAAAATCAAGTTTGAGCTTAAACTGGAGTACATTCCTTCACAAAATAGTGTTTAAATGCCTCTACAATGACAAGCAGAAGTAAACAAACCCGCATTGCGTTCTTTACCTGTGACTTTTAAGCACCCAAGAAGCAGGCATGCGCAAACCCGCGTGATATGTCAGCGCACGAATGATTGACTTTAGCGCACGCAATATCTACAGATGATCACGCATCTTGTAGACTTGATTAGTTTACATAAAATATCTTCACGATCTAATACATTATACTATTATAATAAGCACTAATTCTCGTCATACATAATAAATGAATAGACGCGTTTTTAGGTAAATATTGACAATTAAGTGTCTTCATGAACAGGCTAAGACTTTCACTTATAGTTCAACTGATGAAAAATAAGACTACGTTGCAAACAAATAAGTTTAAAAGTTTCAGTTTCATTTAAACTACGTAGAATAACTTTGTTCAGAATTATAAGAAATAAAGGGTTAAGTCCGAGAAAATCGCATTAATTTGACGACATGAGTCGCAATCTACTTCTATTTAATGTGATAAAATATATTTTGTCGCCATCTTCATTCTGAATATTATGTTATTCTAAACATTTCGACGCTTGTGAAATAATTGAATGAAGCAAGCTGTTTCTGTCCGATATAGGACAGATAGTTCACTCAAGTCAGCATGAGACAAGATCCATAAACAAATTACTTAGCATAGCCGGGGAATCTTAAAAGGCTCTAGTGAACACTAAAGTACTATGAAGCTGGTCTGAATCATCGAAAGAAAACAAAGACAGTGAAATGCGCCCAGTCTTCTTCTCTGCTGCGAGTTTTTCTCTTTGGACATGGTGCTGGGACTCCATCACCATCCCCATTGATCAAATGAAATCCTCTTTCTCTCAGCTGATCAAATGCTTTCTCCAGTTGTGTATGTCTCAAGAAGAATCTACTCGTGTACCTCGATGTACTTGGATGAGACTCTCGTGTCTCATTCAGATCAGATTCAAAAACTTCTTGACATAAACTTACTTTGCCACAAACAAATATTCTTTGTATCTTTCGAAACGGAGTCTCGACTTGTTGAGCATGCCTTCCGTTCTTTAACGCAAAGTTTGCTCTTACGTGCAGAGAAATATGACCGCTGTTTGCTTTCCAAACTCTTAATCTTCGCGTCGTAGCTGCATGACTTTGAATCAAACGTTTTAAATCATTGATCTGGTAATACTCAGCTTCTTGCATAAGACATTCCATATCATTGAAATTATCCTGTAATGTTAGAGTTCGTGTTCGTAGGAAATCTAGTACATAAGTAAATATCTCGCCATCTCTATCTATGAAATATCTTCCGTCCGAATCTTTATTGATAGGCAATTGACCAGTGAACATTTTCTCAATAAGATTATTTGGAAGTCTTGTGAGCGTGCTTACTGTTGTACTGTAAAGTTTACCCCCGACGTTCAGCTCCACTTGTTCAGGAAACAACTTCTTCGGCAGACATAATCTATTTTCTCGCTCGTGGACACTTTTTGGTTCTTCAGCACTTTCTGAATGATCCTTATGACTTTCCATTTTCACTCACTCACTTTCTCACTCGTAGTTTAATTTGCAAGTGGCGTCTCACAGCTGCCTCGTTCATTGGAGGTAGTGTCAGCGTCTCGTTCAATATCAGAAATAAACAATACGTTTTGTCCATGCATTATTCACCGTCATTTAGATCAACGTTATGTCAATCATGTAAAAATTCTCAAAAGGGGGGGGGGGTGTCTTCCTTATCATTTACAAATGCCTCGCTAATTTTTTGTCAAAGTTATCACACAAACATAAGTAAATGGCTATACACTTATCAAGGATTTGAAAAAAACTACGAAAGCCATCCCCCCGTTTTAGGGCAGACTTTAAAATAATAAAACAATAAAACATAAACTGTTTAATAAAAGTTGACACTACAGATCAAATAATACTGAACAGTTTATAACTTTTATTCGTCAAATATCAACTTTTCTTAGCTTTTTCATGTGCGGAATATTAAAAATTTACTTCTAATTGCAACTTAGTTGTAATATACTTCAGTTATTTTCTGGATTAAATCTCCCAGTGAGCATTACTTGCATCTGAAAATAAGTGTTATTATTATTTAAATTTTCTGCAATGCAGCTGGACACAAAAAATTATCTGATTGGTCAGTTGTATGGCGTAGTCAAACAGATGTTCTTCAAGTTAAGTTTGCATAACTTTGCATGACCAATATCTTCAATGATTTGGTTCTTGCTGTGTCTTCAAAAAAATGCGTAATTGCATGTATCTCCAAAGTTATGAAAAAGGTGTAAAACTGCTATCGTTGTTTGAGTTGTAATCGAGGTTAAAGCCATAACTCCTGCCTTTGCTCCCGTCATTATGTGCCCTTCGAGGCATTCCCCGAGGTTCACTATGCTGGGATTCTTTCCCTGGGGGTTTGGGAAGAGTTTTGTTCTTGTTGTATTCGTCAAGATATGCATCAAGATAAGCTATATCAGATGCGCTTTCATAATCATTCGAAACTCCTTTGTCTATTTCATCATCACAATATGCTGAGTCAACTCGATCATCTGTCCTTGCTGAATCCGTATTACTGCTTTCCTTTCTGGCAAGAAGTTCACTTTTTTCAAGTTCAATAGCTTCACCACTTTTTACGTTTGAATCGCTAAAACTTGCTGATTTGTGCTTTCGCCGTCTTTTTTCCACGCACACACAAACCAGTACCGTGATTAATACTATAACTGTGCCCGCAGCTACTCCGATCAGCACACTAAGCAATGAATGTTTTAGCTTATCTAGAATAAAAAGATCAAATCGATTGGGATGACATCTTTTCAGTTCACTATATTAAAGTATACTTGTCACGCACTGACCTTTTAACAGAACCAGTAAAACGAATACAGATCGAAAAAACCCATGATCCTTTCGTTTGTCTTTTGTTTCTTGAATATTCGTCTCACTTGGTCTGATGATACTGCCATTAAAAATCTCTAAAGTTGCTTCAATCGTAGGAGAAGTATGGTGAGCTGGAGCTAGCGTTGTTGTGCTCAATTCAACAAATGATCGTTTTGTTGTCACAGTCTCATCCTTTGGAGTTGGATCAGGCCCCACTAAGAAAACACATTGTGACACTACAGTCAAACCTCTATTAAGCGCACATTTTCGGGACCAAGCTGAGGTGTCCGCTTAAAAGACTTTATGACAATAGTATTTTATTCCTTGAAGCAGGGATTGAGACCGGAGATATGTGTTCGTTTAAAAGAGATATCTGGCTAAGAACTAATATAACTTTAGTTCAAGTTTTGTACAGTTGCAATTTTAATACAATTCTGATCTTGTAAACATAGATATTATTACGTAGAATACCGTGTAATTCAGAATATTCTGCAAAACGGTGAATTAAACAGATTATTATTATTATTATTATTATTAAGAGAGGTGTCCGCTAATAGACGTTGGACTGTCCTTTTTCGTCGCAAGAGAGAAACGTGTTATGTTTTCCCTTAGCTTCACTCTCGTTAAATTCATCCCTTCTCAATTGCTTTCAACGCTTCTGAAAGATTCCTCAAAGCGCTGTTCTTTATCCTTATAATTTACACATGCACTAACATAAATACTCACCGCATTTATAAATGACATCAATGTATTTGCTCACTCCGGGGCATGGATCTCCTAGTTTAGCAGAAGTTGCTTCAACAGTACAGAACATTTTATTATCACATTTTCGAAAAATAATCGTCTTCGCTCTATTGGAAATACAATTGATTGCGCTCACAGGTTGATTTGAACATGTACTCTTGCTTGTTCTCCCGAAGTTCGCTGATAACATCTGAAGTTTCTTTGTTCTGGGACAATCCAAATAAAGGGTTTTTCCTTCACATGCGTACTTTTGCTGTGAACGATCTATAAAGAGAGATGTCTTGTTGATTGATGAGATATTTTAAATCCGTTCTTTTGATTTTCCGGCTTAGTTTTGTTTCAAATCGTTTGTAAGCGAATTCGAATAGCTTATAATACTCTTTATTGCCCAATAAATTTCTCACTCAATAAAGCTTGCCCATATCCGGATATTTTGCTCTTATAAAGTGGCGATTTAACTGTACAAAACGTGTAAATACTTTTGGTTTATCCCCGATCATGTTTGCTGATTCATCATATCATTGACAACACGTAGCGCAAGCTTCTTCAAATATCCCGCGCAGTTTATTCAAAATAGTTCCTTGACTTCTTGCATGCTGTGCGCCCGTGCCTAGGTGCTGCGTAACTATGCAATGTCGAAGCCAAGTTTAGCGAATGTCGAATATCGTGTTCCTTCGAGGAGCTATTTCCTATCGAAATGATTAGCATACTTTACAATATTGACGTAGTTTTCAGTGAATATCTTTATAGTTCACTGTAGTATGTACAGAATTTGTAGTAAAAACAAAGGTAAATGTTTCAGCACAACTAAAAGAAACAATTATATAACACCTAGGTCACATCACAATTATAATTAACTAGTCTGTGGTCGCAAACATGTAATATTAATTTCACGAGACTAAAATCTAGAATGGATTTAAATATATAAGCCAATTAATGGTGAAGTAGTTGCGTGAATCAGTTTAAGATGTTTCGTTAATTGCAGTTGATTTGGGCGAATCGAGCACTTCACTGTTCGTGACTATTTTGATATAATTTCTATCTGGAAGATGTTTGCCTGGAGCGTAAAAACAATCATCAAACATTAGATTTCAAGGAGTTAGATGAGCTTAACCATCTTACGACTAGCGATCACCTCCTGAAACAAACTATGACGCATTAATAACTACATTGTTGCATCCATTTCAGTTCACCATCTGCACAAATTGCCGTATTTACTTTCGCGCTCAGTGTCTAAAGGGGGAAAGGTCTTAGCCAATCATTTTCTTGGTGAACTGATGTTCTTGAGTTATTCTTGGCTCTTTCAACATTCATGTGAGGTCTTTCAACAATAATCCTCCCGACCCTCATCACTCACTTGTGTAAATGCTTTGCTTCTATTTTGGCAAAACACAAAACATCCACAGGCATGTCTCCAACACAAATGAATGTTGTCCCTCGTAATTAAATGAACGCTTCAATTTCAAGAGTGCTATTGAATGATGCTCACCAGCCTGTACCCAAGTTTGTAACTACATGCTGTACTTGTGACGCGCATTCTTCGACATGTTTCAGACGCGCGCGCCCAATGCGCTGTATTTTATTAGTGAATGGTCGAAGCAGAAATTAAGAACTAATTGCTTAGAGAAAACATGCATTCAGTGCTATCGTATTTCGCGTGCTCTTCACACAAGATTACACTGTTTCAATTGTAATCGAAATCCATGTTAATCCACGAAGCAAACTAGTCACTCGAGAGTAAATCCACTTAGTCATGGTTTGAGCATAAAGAAGTTTCAACACAAGAGACAATTTGCTTCAAATTTACTAACTTGTACCTTGATATCATCGCTTGCGTTTTTGTTGTCAATGATTTCAATTAGCGAAACTATACTGTTTCCAAACTTGCGTCCGCTAGTATACGACAAGGTTAGAAAACAAAATGGTGGTGTTAAGCAAAGATGAAAAATTCGACTGTAAGAACTTGTGAATCTTTTCTTTCAGCAAGGAATGCGTTTTTCCTTGTATTATAGCGCAACAAGGCACAAAAACTTTAGACGGCAACTTAGTTGTTTTTACGAAACCTACACACTATATATGTTGCATGCCCTCCAGTCTTTTGTACTAGCTCAACAAATATGTCCAATTTCAAATAGCAAACGTTCATGTTTCTAGATAAACAAAATATTATACTACGTTTAGCAAGTTATTGAATAGATATGGCATAAAAATGATTTATAATTCTGTTGTTTTTAGTCAACAAGTTTTTCAGAAGAAAACATGAAGCTTTTAAGAATTCAAACCCTAATGAGAACACGATTTAAGAGTGATGGTAGGTTATTCAAATTCAAAGTAATTTTTAGTGAGTAATTATGATTATTTTCCTACATTTTATTGAATATTCACCCATCGTTTTGTCTTACCGTAACTCTGAACAATTATGATCAAACATCCGAGAATGAAAAGCTGGAATAAAAACCACTTCATTTTGATTCTGTGTAGACACGATGGTATTATACCAGCATAGGTTCACCAACTCAGCGGTCACTGTCTTGCTGTGCCAAGTGTTAGTCATAGAAGAGATAGCGAAAACTGATACTATCTCACTGTAGACGTTAATTAAATCAAACTTGACGTGAAGTCTCAAGGTGTTAATCGATAAACCATGCATAAACGTGCTCAAATATCACGATTACGCTCTCGCTAAACAACCAACCTCGCTCTGCTCACCCACTTGACATTTGCTGCGGTATTAGTTGAGGAGAACGTTTTAAACTGAGATGTTTTCGTCCTCAAGAAGGTAAACAGAACTCTTGGATCAAGACAAAGATAACAAAAAAACACTGTTCCTTATTTTCAAGTCAAAAGTCCAACTAGGGATACATGCAAAACAGTGCCTTTTTTTCAATGTTCCTTTTATCAAGCTGATATAGCGGCGTGAAATGTAGCTTGTTGACTACTGTATATAGAATCATAAAGAGATGAAGTTTTCAAAACCAGCCAGGTTGTACCTAAAGATTTCTGTACTTTTCGAGTAGTGTAAGATGCATGCTCAACATTTATGTGACAGTGAATTGAAATTCTTGAAAAACTCTCGAGTTGTATGTCGGATTAATATTGGACCCTTTAAACTTGATTGACAGCCAGTTGTATCTACAATATGCATGCTCTAAAATGTCTCTTTATGGAATCATTCAGGCGGTGATATTCAGCTGTGAAAATTAATTATATCTTATCTCATTCTTATCTCGAATGTTTGTCGCATCAAACTTCCGTTTATTCTTGACAATGGCCGAAAGAGATAATCGAGTCAAGTTGTTAGTTTATCTTTGCGTTCAAAACGTATTTCCTTACTGCGGAAGAATAACATGGATTAGTATCATTCATGCTCCGGCATTTTTACGATAGACAATTGTTCACTGGTAGAATTTCTCCTCAAAGTCCCAGGTTTCATCTCACAAACATTAGACTATTTAAAGTCACTCAACCTTTGATATTTCTTTGTCTTCTAGTTTGCATGTGAAGCAAAATAAACGAAAACTGGCGATAATTCTGGCGGGAAAGTGTTTGACCAGTAAGAATGCAAGACCGTCAACTGAGCTGTAAATGCTGACTGGATGGATATAGATATTGAGCCTTCTGTTGATTAGGTCAGTGAACTAGTAAGAGGTGGGGATACTTCATATTATTTGAGTATTTCGTGATAAACAAACATGGCTGGAAGAAAGAACTTAAAAGATTATAGTTTAACTTTAATATCTGATAGATATTTCCAAAATTTATATTCTAGCGATGCGTTGAATTCCCCCTGTCATACAGCGGGTGTTTACGCAGGTGTCAATCTGAGTCAGCAACCAACAGGGGGGTTGTTCCAGTGTTTATAAAGAGTACACGTCTCATTTCCTTGAATTTTAATTGTAAATCAAAAACATATTGAACAGATTTGCAAGATAATTTGAGCGAAATGTCTGAATTACGTCGCCGGAAACCAGCTGTGAAAAAAGAGGAATTGAAAAAAGACACAGTAGCAAGCAAAGTTGATAAAATTATATCTACGGAGAAACTAAGTTTACTTTGGTTTTATTCCAACATTTTTGCTGGTGTATGCGTTGCTTCATGTATCGGATATTATTATGCTGGATATACGAAACAACTACATGAAAATGATATGTGGTTTTCAAATATTCAGGCAAGGATTTTGCAGACTATGGAATTTTTCAATTTATTAATGTGGTAATATTTAATTAGAGTTAATCCAATGTGTCTCAATTATGGTCTCAATTTGTTGCAATTCTTACTCTTGCAGCAATTAGAACGAGAAATCTCATTCCGTACCGAGTCTGGATTGTATTTCTCATACTATAAGCAACTTGTCTTGGCTCCGTCTATCGCACAAGGTGAACTTTCTTTAATTTTACAGCATCTGCAAATATTTGTAGACACAAAACTAGTTGTTGGCTGTGTTCCTAGATTACTGAAATTGATTAGAGTTATTCTTCATTACAAGGGATTCATGATTTGATGAACGACAACAAAACGGAACATTTGAGAACCATAAACGTCCTCGAGAGATTCAATATTTATCAAGAAGTTTTTTTGGGTGTCCTGTATAAGTTGTGTTCATTGAAGGTACAATCAATTATTGTTGAAATAATGGACAAACTGACTGGCAAACAAACAAACTCATAGAAAATAAATGAAAAACAAACTGCATCGTTGGAAGAAAAATGTTTGAACTTTTTGATATTTGTAGGCTTCAATAGAGTATGTGTATTTCTATATAAATACCATATTTGGACTTCATGGCTTTTACATGGTGTCGTTGTTTATATCGTCATGGTTACTGAGCGGATCATGGTTAGCTGGTGTGCTGTCAACATTTTTTTTCATATTCAATAGGTATGTCCTGTGCGAGACAATTTGCTTTATTAAACTCGTAGTCTGCTTGTAGTAGACCATGCTCACTATATTTCATTACATTATTCAAATATTGAGACCAGAATGCTTTGCAAGCATTATCAAGCAAGTGGTACTGCAGCAATATGCTGGCAAAGCATGCTGGTCTTGGTGGTTAAATATGCTATGAAATTTCATAATGGGTAAGGTCTGTTGACATTTATGTCAATAGATTATAATTATTATTATTTATTGATTATAATTATAATAATTTGTATGCAAATTCTAATATATTTCTTTTCAGAGTGGATACAACAAGAGTATCATTCACCATTCCTCTTCGAGAGAGTTTCGGATTTCCATTCTTGTATGCTCAGATTGCTGTGCTTACATTATACTTTAAACAAAATCTTTCTACTAAAAAACAGGTAAATTATCACCAGCCCTAATAATTTAATAAGCATGACCAATTTCCTTTATAAAAGCAGATTAATTTAATTTGTGTTTGTTTTGTTTTCAGATTTTATGTTTATTTTTCATCTTTATTTTTACTTTCCTGTTTACTTTGGTTTGGCAATTTGCTCAGTTCATTCTCTTGTTACAAGCAATGGCGTTATTTGGTGTTCATTCACTTAAATATGTACCCAGTTATAAGGTAATACAAGTTTAGTTTTGCTCCTAAGAAACATAAAAACTTTTGAATTTTGTAATTTCAGACACAATTCAAGATACAACTTTTGACATTTATTTTCGCTTTGTCTTTATGTGATTCTAGATTCGCAGCATATTCATCATCATAATATCATCCTTGATAGCTGTGTGTATTCTGCAGTTCATGAATGACATGATCATTAGATCTTTGGCTCTATGTTTCTCTTTGGCTTCACTTATTATCATCCATGCAATCCAGGTACTGAATTCATATTAGGGTAATTCCTTTCATGAAAATTTCTTGAAATATCCGATAAAATACGCCCCAGACCCTAGTCATTGATATACTTGCCCCAAAAAGGCAGTTTCACGTTATAAAAGAATCTTTTGAAAAATTTTCGAATTTTATGTTGCCTATTGTCAAACTCCCATAACCTTAAATACGGTTATATATTTTAAAAACTCAATATTATTTAAATTTTTTGGCAGCCAAGCGTGAATCCTGGTGTTGCGAGAAGATGCTTCAGTTTATTGACGCGTATTGCTCTTGTTTTTTTGCTGACTTTCATTCTGAATACTTTATCAAAGGTTTGTGTTCTGTTCTTCATTGTTAGACTGCGGTTTTCTTTTTGAAGTAATTTAGGTCTCAATGTTTTTTTCAGGTTCTTGTTCATGCTAGTTCTGATGAGCATATTTTCAAATTTCTTCAAGCGAAGTTTGGGTATGGTTCTCAGAGGTAATTGTCCTGACCATTTCTAAGAATACTATTCTGGCCTTGTTCACATGGAACAGGTTTTGCAAAATCTCAGCATTGATTCTACCATTTGTGACTGTGTTTACTATTGAAACTTCTTACTGTTTTTGTTTAATCCTAAGTCGTAACTGCGGAACCAGTCCCGTGTGCGCAAGGCCTTCATATTCACGTTTACAACTATTGTGAATCTTGTGCCCCCCTTTACTGATCTACTCTTTTGAACACCAGATGATTTTACTCATTAGCGTGAGACTCGTCTCATTAAATAATAAGTTCAGTCATCATTAAAGTGAAATGAATTCCTTGTGTTTAGAGATTTTGATGCCATGTTATATCTATGCGAGGTTTCGTTTCGTATTCTTCCTGTGGACACATACTGGAGATTATCTCAAGGTGTTGTGTTTCCATGTTACGTTCTAGCTGTTCTACTTGGTCTTGTATTCTTGGCTGTTGCTCTCCTTCAAGAATGCAGGTTTGGAAAGTCTTGGGAAACAATGAAACGTAATTCATCAGTGATGTATCATTCCATAGATCATTCGTTAGAATTCATTACAAGTTCTTCATTGGTCACCAACCATGGATCCGAGAACATTATTAATGAATTACGACATTTTAGAACCAGGCTTTAATTCTCAATAGGTTGCGAACGGTCTGTCATATTTTGTTTCTGTATTGAAGACGTTGTTTTTTTGTTAACCTGCAGCAACGTTCCAGAAACTTCGCTATCGACTGATGGTGATTTAAATTCTGCGATGAAATCCAGACCTGAGTTAGTTTATCATCTCATACAGACTGTCTTCTTTGCTATTATGGCTGTCACTACGTTAAGATTCAAGTTTTTATGGACGCCTCACATTTGTGTTGTTGGCGCAGGGATATTTTGTAATCAAGCTTGGTGGAGGTTTTTGTTCTCAAAACTTTTGATGACAGGAATGAAGGTATGAGAGCGTTGTTTGTGAAGATGTGAAAACGACACGGTTGTGTTCAGTTGTTTTTTTTTTCCTTTTCAAAATTGTGAGTGAATTCTATTGATAGTTATGTCTTTCGTTTTCAGGGTAAAGTACTTGGACACAGTGTCCCATTGTTACTGATTGCTTTAGTACTATCTCAGGTAATCATTTCGTCTTGTTTTGATGCAACAAACTTGGTGAGATGTAATTGTGAATATTTACTCGCATAGAGATTGAAACCAGCCATGGATGAACTCAAAGATTTAAAAGAATTTTATGATCCCGACACTGTTGATTTAATGACTTTTATAAAGTATGTTTGAACCATTGATCATTTGGATCATTTTGGACGAACTTAATAACGCAATTTCGCTTTCACTTTGAAAATAAAGTATATTTTGGATGTAATTTTTTTTTCTTTCAGTTCTCATACCGCTAAAGATGCATCTTTTGCCGGAAGTATGCAACTTTTAGCTGGAGTGAAACTTTGTACAGATAGACATATCACAAATCATCCTCATTATGAAAATAAATTCTTAAGACTTCGAACAAAAGATGCAAGTATATCATTTGTAAAAATTTTCTTTTTGGAAAGTTTGAGGCAGTCATTCTAGCTTTTTGTTTTGCTTAGATTTATCAGATGTACGCTCAACGCACTCCTCAAGATGTCTATGATATTCTGAAGAAACACGGTACAGACTATATTATTTTGGAAAACAGTATTTGTTATTCTGGCACGGAGAAAGGTTGCAGGCTCAAGGATTTATTGGATTATGATAACGGTCACGTGATTGAGGGTGGCAAGAAAGAGCGAGGCTTGGTGCGTAGTCGCGTGCCACGCTTCTGTCACGCAATCAAGCATAATCGCAAAGATTTTTCACCGTATTTTAAGAAAGTGTTTGAAAACGAAACTTTTCATGTTTATAAATTGGTAGACAAAGTGCCTTGAAGCTTCGAAACCAAGACATATTGCTTACTGTGTCTGCTTTCATTCCTAAGGAAATACTAGTATTTATTGATTTTGTATTTAAAAAATTATATCTATTTAAAAGCTCCCTATAACATCAAACTTGTACTCGCTAGTGAACATCATCACATAAAACTCTACCAAAACATGTTTGCCATTCTAGTAATTTATTATTATCCAGTGATTATTATCATGTAAAGAGTACACGAAGTAACGTGACTGACCAGTAAATGTTATGATTTGTGGGCACAAGTGTACTTTGTCCCCTCGTGTTGTCCAAACAACGTTATCTTTGTATTTTAAGTTCCATTTTCTTAACATCTACTCGATTTCAAGATCCTTACTAAGCTCATCATCTGTCCGTAAGGAAAGTAATTGATATAAAATTTTTAGAAGTGTGTTTCCCGTGATTTAAGGTACGTTTTACTGCCATGTTTATTTATGCATGTTAGCGACGTCTTACTATAAATAAGACAAGTGTGTAAATATCTTCGTTGAGTAGTTTTCACTTCTGGGACTTCCCGTTTCTTTAACTTTGACAAATGATCGGCTAACCTATGTATATTTTAGTCTATTATTGTATAGAAAGAGCATTTGTGAGAGTCAAACTGTTTTGACTGAGATTGCGAGGACATGATAAATTACACGTTTTAATTATATTAAATGTGTTTAGTTGGCAACTTTACAGTAACAATTACAAGGGCCGTTGTTGCGTCTTTATTGTTCTTGCAACACTTAAAGTCCTATAATAATTCCTTAAATTTCTCTCTAGGGGGAATTGTGCTGGTATTGAAGAGAACTTTGATGGGGTGAGTATGGGACATGCTAATTCAACCCCAGGCTATCAAGGTCTGAAAAGCGCGAGCGTACCTGAGAACAGTCTTGACTTTGAGACCGATGCAAGTGTTGTTCAGAATACAGCAAAGATTCCTACACTTGGCACTCTGAGTAAGTAGACACCTCCGAGAAATTGCTTATGTGGAAATTTGCTCTACTTTCTTAACAAATAACTTTTTGTTCTAATTATCAATTCTAATTGTACTTCATTGTAACGATCAATTTTGATTAGATGAGAACATTCCTGATGCTGAGGCATTTTCAAACGGAGAGACAATAATTCCAGACAAAGATGATATTTGTGCTGATGATGTTGCTTCGGACTCAGACTATGACTCAGAAGATCAATGGACAAGAACTGTTCCTACAGTGTTTCATTGGGAACATGGAGGACAAGAGGTGTTTTTAACAGGAAGTTTCTGTGACTGGAATGCTAGGATACCCATGTCTTCTAGGTGAAAGATGAATACTAACTTTTTCAAAGAAAACTTTTTCCTAGATTTCAATCAATTTCTTTATTATTCCAGCAATGGGGAGTTCGAAACAATTCTTGAACTTCCTGAGGGTGATCATCAGTTTAAATATTTGGTTGATGGAAAATGGGTTCACGATGCAAATTTGGTAAGTCAGGAAATGTTTTATCAGTTGTAAACTGCAATGTAAAAACTAATTCTAATTCCTCTTGTATTAACATTTGGACAGCCAACAACAAATGATTCATTTGGAGGCAGAAATAACATTGTTTCAATCAGGAAATCTGATTTTGAAGTGATGGCTGCTTTGAACTCAGATGACAAAAGACTACAAGCTCAATCACCTATCAGTCCAACGTCAACTGCAGGCTCATATGGTCAGCTGGTTCCTTCCCATCACACCCCTATGGTCATGAAAGATCAAGAGGTTCACTCAATTGTACCTCCAGCTGTGCCTCCACACTTGCTTAATGTTAATTTAAACAAAAAAGCGCCTAATGTTAACGAGCCCTCGTTATTACCAGAGCCTAACCATGTCTCTGTTAATCATTTGTATGCTTTGTCAATCAAGGTGAGTTTGTGATTGTTTATTTCTTGTGAAATTAGTCCAAGTTAACTGTTGCTGGTTCTATTCTAGAATGGAGTCATGGTGGTCAGTTCATGTATTAGGTACAGGCAGAAGTTTATAACAACTCTACTCTACAGACCAGTAACCATGCCGAAGCGATGAGCTTTGCAAGGTCTTCAATTTTTCGGTTGACTGTTGTGATAAGAGATTTATTAATGACATTGGTTGACGTGAAAAAATAATGAAGAAAACATTATTCAACAAAATGCAATAATTCCCAAAGCACCACTGATGCAAAGACCACGATTAGTAATTTCACATGTGTCTAACTTAAGTACACTGGCAAGTGTGGTCAAATGCGCAATCTACTTTGGACTATTGTCATGTAAGGTATATATATTCATGTCGTGTGTAAATATTTTAAATAATACATTAGGAATATTTTATCAAATATATCGCACAATTACTAGTGTTTACAGGTGTCCTTTAGAAGAGATCTAGCTAAGCACTGAGTGACGACTATAGACATTTCTTCGTTGGTCTTGGACGCTGTCTTTCCATTTTGTCATGGAGTTGTCAAGGAGTGATACAGTTTGAGATCTTTGAAATAATGACTCTTGTATCTGGGAAAAAGAATGAATATTTCATAATAAATAAGATAGTGGATGTAAAACAGTGACTTCTCTATTGAAGATGTATCTGCACTGTCTACTAATAATACAGTTATATACAGCACTCACTGCATCTGATTGTACACTCAAGTTGTCCTTGCGTTTCCAAATAGCATGTACTGACAAGCCAATCATGTAAATGATCAGAATTACCAAAACAATGATTATAAATATCACAACAACCTGTGGAACAAAAAGCATTTTGTAATCATACATCTTTCTCAATCAAGGAGAAATGAATGAAGCTACCTTAATAAGCGTTGAATTTCTTGCTTCGTACCGACATTTGCATCTTAGACAACGACTGTCTTCCAAATGGATTAGTTTCTGGCATGTGCTGGAATGAAATGTCATGAAACTTGGCGATAGCTATTGCAATAAACTGCTCTGTGAATGAGCTCATTTCATTTGCCTGGTGTTAGTCTGAGTTACTGCAAAATATATAGTATGCCAGGGTACATTTCATTATAACCTACCAATCTTCGACCTCAACAAACTTCACAACCACATTATGTTTAAGCACGTCTCTCGGACACACGCATTTACACCTGACATCATTATAGTGTCCCTGCCCCTATCAATGAGTTCAACAGGAAACAAAATAGTGTATTAGTATTACCACTGTCATGTTTTGATGGATAAAATCAATGGTACAACAGATTTTTAAAATACCTGTACAACTCTGAGAAGGCTTACGATTACCATGCAAAATACTAACATTGTGGTAAGACTAAAAATACTTCCACAAACTACTTCACTTATAATTTTTGTGGTATTCGCAGTGAATGGTATTGTTTTGCAGCCCGCGATATGTAACTGCATGCGGTAGGTGAGAATTAGGGATTACTTCATATTATAATTCCACCAGTTCAAGGAAAATCAGATTCGTGCGCGAAACATAAGGATACTATTTTAATGTCTAATCTTTTTTCTATTGTACATATAGCAAGTCAACTAGTAAGCCAAATTTATGTCATAAAAAGTTATGTAAATATTACTCAACACCTTTCAAATACCGATACAAGTATGATTATTACAAAGCAGCACTAGCTAGGTAAAGCGACTGTCTTTTAACCGGACATGCTTCTTCGTCATCATCTAAACTTTCAAGAGATCCTTCACCATTCGATAAAAATATGACAGACTGACACACTGTTGATATACCTACAACTGAAAATATGGATCATTTTGTGAGTTCAGTAAGGAACTAGTTGTAAATAAAAAGGAAAACAAACAACAGCTTACCCAGACCTTGCAACTCTCACGCATTTTGAGTGAGACACACGCTTTCAAATATTCTCACGCTCACACGTATTAGACATTTTCTCACGCAAAAGCGAAAAAATAGGAAGCTCTTTAGCTTTTTGTTTGAACGCTTGTCGTAGTTTTGTTTCAACGCTTAAAGAGCATTTTCCAACTACGGCCGTTTTGGCTGCGCGGGCAGAGCGCACAGTTTTGAACATATTCTGGTGGTGATTGTCCGCTTTTGATCTCAGGTGCACGCAGAGAAAATTGAATTCATTTTAACTTTCCTGGCGTGCACGCGAGACCAAGCGCCTACAGACAACAACAGAGC
>JAOBYK010293340.1:0-19813 GCA_025434845.1 Phenganax subtilis | reverse complement strand
CTTCTTGATCTAAAAAAGAACTTTCTTCCTCTCTATCTATATTATCATCTACATTTTCTTCTTGATTAATATTATTCGTCTCTATATTTTCATTTTCCTCAGCATCATAATCAAAATCACTAAAATCTTTATCCATTTATTTAAGGTTTTTTATATCAGATTTTCAACCCAAGATTTATGTTTATTATCATACCCTAACCATTTCACCAAAGCCATATTTCCTCGAGTTTTTGACACTTTTTCAACTCTATAAAAATCGCCTTGCTTATTTATAGGAGATAATTCTTCTTCACAAAATTTTCCTAAAATAGGTTCATTACCCATAATATCTTTTATCTCATAAGTATTAGGGTCGTTTCTAAAAATTTTAGAAATTTCAAAAATTTCTTCGGTAAAATTAGCTTCATATCCTTTTTTGAAAAAATTTTTATATTTACTTACTCTTACTTTTTGACCTATTTTATATTTTGGTGAAGGATATTGCCCAGTCCAATGTCCATATAAAGTTAACCAAACTTCTTGTGCATTATTTTTATTAACATCCACAGGTTTCATTAAAATAGAACTATGTTTTATATGGTTATAATTATAAACAAAATCATTTAAGACTTCTATCCAATTATAAGTACCTTTGGAATAGAAATATTTCCACATTTTAGTTTTTAAAGTTTTATTAAATCTTTCCACAATAGCAGCTTTTCTTTCTGAATAGGTAGAAAAATAATCTATGTTTTTTTTTCTAGTAGTCTTTTAACTCCTTCATTATAAAATTCTTTTCCTTCATCAAATTGTACTTTATCAGGGTATTTTTCGAACCTAGTTTTAAATTCACTTAATAATTTTTCTACAACAGAAGTCATGTATGGTGGCCCATTGTTGCCATAGCAAAAAATCAGTAAAATCCAATAACATTGATTATAATTTAAAAAAAAGCAAAAACAAATGTAGAAAACAAAACAATAAAAGAAAAACAAGCAACTTATGTTCAATTTCAAAACTAAAGAAAGATTATTAGAAACAAAAGTAACTCATAAAAATAAGATTAAACACTAGAAATCAAATACGATGAAATTAAAGTAAAACAATAATAATAAAATGAAAGGAAAAGCAACTTGGCAAACTTCATAACATTTGATTTTTGATTTGAAAATGAAAATCACATGTTGCGACGGCCCATCGTTGCCATAGCCCGTTGCCATCATCGGTCAGCGGTTGCCTTCAATACAAACAGTGTCTGTGGCTCTGTGCCAGTGTTGTCATGCGATTGCCAACGAACACGTGTTGTTCATATATTCCAAATTGTGTTTACATCTTTCGTTTGTCTTCATCCATTATTTTATTTCTGGATCCATTCAAAGAGTATGAGAAGGCAGGCAGTTTGGAATGACTTGCAAGCTAAAATGGGCGCAAAGAGGACTCGCAATGATGCCATGGCTGGCCGTAAAATGAAGGGGTCGAGCGCTCCTCATGAGATTATAGTTCAACGTTTATCCTCGGAGCCAGACACGAAACTGACATTTAGGCCGGTGCAACCTAGGGAATTTGTTGCCTTTGAATACGAAGAACTATCATTGGGTAATTTGAAAAAAGCGTGTGCATCTCACTTTAATTTACCTGCCGGTACTTGTGATGTTTTGGTTACCAACAAGGGACCTTCATGTACAAACAGTGGGCAAATACCCCACCGAAAAGATAAGGTAAGTTTTTTTGTTTAATGAGACTGCCAATATATGGCTTTACATAGCAGGCGTTGTATTTAGTATTATCAACTTTCATTCATGCATATGTATTAACAATCTTTTCTCAGGTTTACTTGGTGAGATTTGTAGTGATGCAGGATGATCATTCATTGATTGAAGACCAAGTTGAGGATTGTTTTGATGACAGCAAACTGCATTCATCCTCTTCTAGAAAATGTAAAAGTGCAACAGCTACATGTAGCCCAACAAAAAGCAAACAAAATGTGGTAACGAGTTATCCTGCATCAGTATCAATAGATGTTCTATTGAAGGCAGGCAAACTGGCTAAACCGAAATCTAATGAGAGGGTTACATTGACTGTAGAGAAGTTTGATGTCGAATCAAGGGAGTGGACTGAAGTCACCCAGGAAGAATTTCTAGTTGACAAGAATAAATTTGATTCAGGTGCATTTAGAAATGCCTTCCATGTAAGAAGTGTCAAAAATAGTCAGAATACAAAGTGGGTCTTAAAAACATACAAAGCAGAGACTGTTAAGACAATTGAAAACACTGCAAATACGTCGATTGAGAATCATTGCCATAAACAGGTACAAATGGACACTGTGGCTTGAGAGCTTGCAAGAAAATTTGAGTCACGAGCCCCTTCTAATTTTGGCCAGCGTTTCAAGTACAACCGCTGTTTTTATACCAACTACCATGGGGAGCCTGCAACTATTGAAGAGTATGTATCAGGAACATTTGTCAAGATTGTCAACAATGTTGGCAAATGTCAAAATCCCCCAAGCGAAGCAAGCAATGGGTGCAAGGAGATTTTTGAAAAGGCACAATGCCCGGTCCATTATACTTAGCACTCGTCTGATAAGAAGATGATGCTTCTTGATATACAGGGGTCTAATTATACACTATACGATCCAGAAATCGCCAGCGATGAGATTTTTGACATGGAAACAAATGAAATGAATTTTTGTGTTGGTAGCTTGGCTGCTGTGGCTATGGAAAATTTCAAGGACACCCATATCTGTAATGAATACTGTAAGTTGATGGGTTTACCAAATGAATAAGGCATGCAATGACAATACTACAGTATGTAAACAATATCTGATACGTCCTTTAATACATCATTCATGTTTTGAGCTCTGTTATGTTCTACTTGTGTTTACAATTAAAAGGGTATTGGTTTGTAAAAATTTGAGTTGGAACCTTAGATACTGTAATATTTACAAAAAATGCTTACACTTATTGTTTTACATCATTGCTACACATATTTAGTGAGGATTAGTATATACCAAAAACATCAAACTATGTTTGGTAGTTTTAATTTCCTATAGAACAATATTAAACCATGTTCATATATTAGTTGAAGGTTTATAATTTCCTTTCACTAGAGCTCCAGTGATTGCATGTTGCACGGTACAGTAGGCCATAAATTAAGCATTCGGATAATGAGCCTTTAAAAAAAGGTAAGTATCAGCAGCATTCATGGGTTTGATACCATCCAAATCTGGAACAATGCGTTCACACGCTGCCCGAACAGTAGGTGATAAAAAATCCTCCCCGACGGTCATGACATCAGGCAATTGTGCTACCTCATCTAAAGCTTCTTTAGTAACAGCTATTCCTAAGGAATATGTGATAATGGAACACTCTAAAATACTTGGAAACAAAAAATTGATATGTTTTCGAGCTTGGATTGGTATTAAACTTATTCATACCGCATTCTTCCGCACCATATTTTTCTGGGAATGAATACAAATGATTGGGAATCCCTTTTAGCATTTGTGCCTCTTTCTGGCTTCTGACCCGATGAGAGTTCCATATTGTTTCTCTGAATATATTCATTTCTTTCTGGATAACAGGAATGAAGATATATGCCAGAAGGTCTCTGTTAAAAATCAACAGAAAGTGCACAAGTAATGAAGAATGGTTTCTATGCAAGGCTATATGTAATCAGGATTAAAAGCAAGCGTATATGTAATGCACCTATCTGTTTGGTTGCTTGGGTTATAATACCCCATTTCCAATAGCATTCTTAGCTGCCTTTTAAAAAACTTTTCAAAGCGTTGATGCAGCTCACGCCACCACCTTTCAATCTGTCAATAACAATATAAATTGATATTAATTAAACAAGTATAAATGTTTGTATGTTATGATTTTGAACTCATTACCTTGTTATTTGTGGAAGGGCCATATTGTACCGTTTCAGCGACTTCTTGATTTTGATTTCTGTTTCCATGGCTTTGCATCAAGAAAGCATGGATTGTAGCCATGTGGCCGGTCTCTGTCCCCTTGTCTAACCGTAGGTTGTTACTAATGACTGAAACAGTAAGATAACTTGTTTGTGATATGTGGTCCTGTTTTAGCCCTTACCATCAATTAGAAGGAAAGCACTAAAAAACATAGATGGTTTTGGTATGGAATAGGAAAAAAATTAAAGGAGTATGGTTATGCAACCACAAAATTAAACAGTGAATATGCTTTTGTTCTCTATCACGAATAGAATTGTTAGGAATTAAACAGAGTAAATTAAAAAACCAATGTACAAATAACAATGCACTTCGCTGCAAAATGGCGAAAACAACTTATAAAGTCTATTTTATTGGTGATTAAGTGATGGTCATTGACTTGAATGTTTTCACAACAGATTGACATGTAGATGAAATTGCAGCCTAGTATAAGAATATCATATGAGTATTCTTATTAAATGTTAAATAACATCAATACTATCAAATGAAATGTTTTAAGTAGTATTATTATATGATGACAGTTACCTCTTGTTTTGTAAATGTGCTCCAAATACCAATGCCCTATCAGCTTGGGGTCCGAATTAGAAGTCCAAAGTTTTAAATATAATATATACCCACTAAATACATCTTGCACTCCATATACAGCCAACGGAAAAGTATTATTCATGAAGTCCATAAGTTTGTCATGTCCGTCGCCTGAGTGGGTGTGGTTGGGTCCCTACAGTATATTGAAAATTGGAAATAAATATAAGTATCTCGAGATAAGTTTCACTTACATCATTCGCTTTTGTCGTACGTATGAGATTTACATTTCATCCATCCACTAGTTAAGTGCACACAAAATATTGTAAACATTTGATACACCTTTCCTGTTTGAGTACAGTAGTTAGCTTGATGCAAAATAACCTAATGTCTTTTCTCCAACCTTTCCTCTTAGCTATATGCATGCTACGTAGGTAAATGGCCAAAAATCTCAGAAGCACAAGCTGCTATATCTCCAAAAGCTCTCTTTAGAAAAAAGCTCCTCTTCAGGTAAAGAAACGTTTCAATACCTTCCCTCTCAGTAAATCTCTTCCAAGTTTAAACAATATGCACTTAAGGCCCATTTTGGGCAGGCAGGCTGGGGGGTATAAATTCCCACCCCTTCATTCAATATTGGGGGTACCACCCACTTGCTTCCTTTGCCCTTGATATCTGCGATAATAAGAACTTGTTTACGAAAAGAACCTCACCAGTGAAGTAAATGTCCTGGTTGGTCCTCTGTTCCGTCTCTTTTTTCCTATGTTACTTCGACGTTCAAGACCTTCAGGGTCAACCATCGTCATCATATCATGTACAAGACCACGTGGTACTGCCAAATGGTGCTGTTCTCGTATTTTTTTATGAAGAGACCTGTACCCAAGCAGTTGCCCAGGTCCTTCAACTTCCTCCGTCACAGCTCTCTCGACCACGGCCAGATCAGTTTGATAATCTATATATTTAATATGGAACTCTGCCATTCTATGACTAAGTGTCCTTAAACTCCATGCATATTCGGGATAATCCCGTCGCAAAACTCCAATACTTCTTCCCGACTCATATTCTGTAGCACATATCGTTCCATGTCGTTTTTTAAATCCTCGTCAGCTTGCCAATCTGTGTTTTGAATTCTGTTTGCCATCGTACAACTTCAGAGGCATGTAATATATATGACAGTACCATTCAACTCTCTAGCTTGTTGATTAAACGTTTGTGCTAGTATTTACTGATATAAAGCACCCCAAAAACGTTTTGGAAATGTTTCTTGTATTTTCTTGATAACAGCTTAATTTAACAGCATTGCTGATTACAAGATTATAAAAAGGCAACCGCTGACCGATGATGGCAATGGGCTATGGCAACGATGGGCCATCGCAACATGTGATTTTCATTTTCAAATCAAAAATCGAATGTTATGAAGTTTGCCAAGTTGTTTTTCCTTTCATTTTATTATTATTGTTTTACTTTTATTTCATCGTATTGGATTTCTAGTGTTTAATCTTATTTTTATGAGTTATTTTTGTTTCTAATAATCTTTCTTTAGTTTTGAAATTGAACGTAAGTTGCATGTTTTTCTTTTATTGTTTTGTTTTCTACATTTGTTTTTGCTTTTTATTTAAAATATAATCAATGTTATCGGATTTTACTGATTTTTTGCTATGGCAACAATGGGCCACCATAGTCATGTTTTGAGTATCTTTTTTTAAAACAGGAATTCCAAAAGCAAATCTAGAAAGTATTTCCACCCCAGTTAAGATCCAATTATAACCATTATTTTTATAACGTAATTTTCTCATATCTACGAGGTCTATTTGTAATTGCTCTGCTAATTCTTTTACAAAGGTTTTTTGAGTCTTATACTTTTTTTATGATTTTTTATATCTCGTATAAGTATCTTGCGTTTTTAACCATTCTCTTATTTGTTTTCTAGTTATAAAAAGACCATTTTCTAAAGCTTTTCTATATAAAGTTTCTACATTTTTATAACCCGATTTTGGATTGTAATATAGATTTCTAAGTTCTTGTTCGTTCTTAAAATTTTGAACGTTCATTTATTTATTTAAAGATAGATTTCCATTAATATAGACCCTACATTTTCGTTTATATTTGAACTCGTCCAAAAAACGAGCTTATTATAAATTCCTTCTTTTACTTTTAAAGAACTTTCTATATCCTTATATCGTGTTACGGATCCAGAAAAAGTTTGTTCCGTAGTAATAGGTAAAGTAACTATAGAAGAACTTAATTTTCCTTCTGTATCAAAATTTTTAGTGGTGTCTACGATATCACAATGTACGGTAATATATCTTAAACCGAGATTTATATCAGATGGAGATTCGCTTTTTGTCCAAGTATTAACGGGAATTTTTTATTTAAAGAAAATCCTACTAATTTCCCAAAATGATATAAAGATAAGCTTTCTGTTTTGTGAAAGATATTAACATGATGATCTTGCGTGGTGGAAAAACGAAGTCCTTCTGATTTAAATTTTTCTTTAATATCATTAAAAGTATAATAACCTTCATCTAAAACTACGTCTTTATTTCCTACTTTAATAGTTTTATATTTATCTTTAATATTTTTAAAGTTCCAAAAAACAGAAACGTTCTTTACAAATAATTGATTTATTTTTATATTTCTATCTAGAAATATTTCTTTGGAATTATTTTCTATAAACACGGTTAAACGAGCTTTGCTCGCACATAGTGATTCGTCCATTTATTTTAAAAGAAAAAATTATTAAATAAAATGGAAATCGTAACAGATAGATTATTTCCACAATTAAATCCCATGTATAAAAAATATTATGGAAAAGATTATGAAAAAGCTATGAAATTAATCAAGACTTGGAATAGATCCGAAGCTAAAAAAAGATTCTTAAAAAAATATCCCCATGCGGATATTTCTCGTTTTAGTTTTGAAGGAAGTGTAGAAAAAAATCCTTTAAGATTAAAAGATAAAGTTTTCTATAAACAAAATAAAAATTATAGATGTGAAATTAATACTTGGGCTTTTAAGCATAATAAGGAATGGCAAAAATCTCTAGGTATAATTATTCCTTGGCCCAAAATATGGTTCGTTGGAGGTGAGATCCCTGAATTTTCTCACTTGATTTATCTAAAAAATCCAAACAGACAAGGCTGGGGAAGACATC
This sequence comes from Phenganax subtilis, assembly GCA_025434845.1. Classification (NCBI taxonomy): domain Eukaryota; kingdom Metazoa; phylum Cnidaria; class Anthozoa; order Malacalcyonacea; family Clavulariidae; genus Phenganax; species Phenganax subtilis. Next base: position 12,197 of record JAOBYK010293340.1, on the reverse strand, counting down.
CTATTAAGGATACGAAATTTCAAAGACCCATAAAACTAAAAGAACACTTAGAAAATTTTAAAATGTATGTGAGTGATAAAGATTTTTTCTCGCCAAATTACCTCCCATAAAAGTAAGATGTTCTGATAATAAAAAAATGAGTCAAGATTTAATAGATATAAGAAGATATTTTAATTGTATAGAAGAGCCTTATTTTACCATGTTATGTGGAATGTACATGGCAAGTTTTATGCGTGGGCTTAGTTTAGAAAATATAAGACTCTCAAGCTCATCCTATTATTAGATCCTTAGTTAGATATCATTTTTATTATCAAACGAGAAAATTTATGAAATATCCAGAACTTTAAAAAAAATATAATAAGACCGAAGGCCGCTAAGTGTTAAAGAACGTAAAAAAATATCTACCCATTCTATACATTAAAGTAGACTCTACCAAAAAGAATAGAGATGGATTTTACTATAGATTAAAAGGTGCAAAAGAACTTTCTAATCATGATTGGGCTAGTTTTATAGCTTATTCTTCTAATGGATTAACTTCACAAGGGCAATTATTATTTCAAGAATCTATAGAAAGTTATGTTTATTGTGTTTTAGGAGCTCAAGCTAATACGAGGTGGAGTATCGTAAATCAAGGAGCAAAATCTCTTCAAACTCAAAGCGTGTTTAGAAAATTAGTAGAAGCTACTATTACACAAAACGATTCTACGATATTAATTTCTAATATGAGAAAAGCTATTTCTAGTACGAATGTAGTATTAAACCTAGCAATTACTCCAGGTATTATATTAGTTCCCTCCAAGATGATTATTTTAGAAAACGTATTCCAGGATTTAATAATATTATAACCATGGCTACAGGAGAAATGAGATTTGGTAAAAATAAAAGTTTAAATTACGTAAAACCTAAAAAGGTTCTAGAAAAAACACATGAAAAAAACATAATTGAAAAGGTTCCAGAAAAAACTCTTGAAGATAAAAAATTTAATAATTTTAAAAAAGATATTCCTAAGAAAAATCATGAAATAATATATACTGGATCTATCATGTTAATTCTTGGGATACTCGTTTCAAAATATATTTTGTAATTTTTTTTCTTAAATAAAATGGCTTTGTATTTTGGATATGAAAAAAATAATTTAGAAGAGACACAGGAAAAAATAGAAGATATTAAAAAAGACGTAGAAAAATTAAAGAGAAATTCTAATGTTTCTGAGGCTCAAATCGTTACAAATAGATCCCGAACCCTTAAAAATCAAAACGATATTATGACGAATAGAACCGATATTACGGTGTATCAAACGGAAATTTCTGCTAATAAAAAATATATGTCGGATAATCGAAAAATAGTCGTGAAAAATAAAGGCAAAATCGATTCCAACGAAACCTTGATCTCGAGTAACACCTCAGAAATAAAAAGAATAGAACATGAATTGAATTCCAAAATACAACAAAAAAGACGAGTTTTATGTTTACGTTTAAATATCCAAGCATGAAGAAAGATATGTGGAGAGATCCTTTGAGTAATCGTGGTGGATATCCTCCAACTTTTATTCCACCTCTCATACTTAATCAAAACTCAAAAATTAAATTACTCTATCATGTTTTTGATAGCAACACAGCCTTGACAAGAATAAATCTAGAATATCAAATTAACATAGTAAAAAAAGATTTTACGAGTGTTTCTATCGATGCATATCGAGGAGACTTTTTAAACATGAGACAGGTCGCCAGATGTTATGTGATGGAATTAGACGAAGATCTTATTTTTTCTGATTATATTAATAATCGTGATGAAATCCTTTTAATTTTTATAAGTGGTCGACAAAGTAATCTAACTTCTATCGGAAACAAATCAGAATTATACGTGGTCGTTGAAAGTTAAAAAAAAAATTCTAAGATCACCTTATTTTTGCTTAAAAATTTTCCAAGTAAAAATATTCATTTTTTAAGTAAGTTTTAAGTAGTTTTAAGATCACCGTATTTTTGCTTAAAAATTTTCCAAGTAAAAATCAAGTAAATTTCAAGTAAAAATTTTTTTTACTTAAAAATCTCTTATAATAAATGGATAAAGAAAATAAGCAAAACAACATAGTTCCTAAGGAAGAAAATAATAAAAATCAAATTAATTCTCCGGCGACTTTACCGCTTACTAGCAAAAGAAAGAGAAAGATCCAAGAAGAGTAGAAGCTGGAAAGCGCCTTGCTCAAATTTCTAGAGAAGCTAAAGAAAGAAAAAGAAAAGCTTTATTAGAAAATAATAAAAATGAGAATTCTTGGGAATATTCTTTTTCTACTTCATCTATTCTTGCTTCTATATTTGGAATCTCTACTATTTATTTTCTTTTTTACTCATATAAAAATAATACTATATCACAAAGTGCTAATAAAAACACACAAGAAAAAATAGAAGAACCCAAAATAGAAGAAAAAAAGATTTTCTTAGATAATTTTGATTAAAAAAAATTTTATTTTTTTTTATAAATAATAAATGAACGAGCAAACCAGGAAAAATTATATAAATCAAATTTATGATGCTGGAATTTTAATTTTTTCAGCCGTAGGAGTTTCTATGGTACGTAAAAAAGTTTTAGGAGAGCCTTTGGGAACTCCTCAAAGTATTCAAGGTACTTTGAAATTAGCTGGAGCCGTTATGTTGGAAAGCGTTCTCGTAAAATATCTAGAAGATAAAAAAATTATTCCAGAAAAAATCGATAAATGAGTGAAACGAAAATTCTTTAAATAAATGGCTTCCATGATAGCAGGAGGATTATTCAACGCTTTTGCTTTTGCAGAAGCAGGATTTTTATTTTCTAAACTTAATCATAAAGGGTATGAAAAAGAAATTAATAGACATAATTTAGCTATAGAAAAATTAGCTCGAGATAAAGAAATATGGTATGAGAAAGAAATTTCCCAAAAAAATAAGGAAGCGCGTTTACGGCAGGAATTATCCGATACTAATAAAGATATAAATACAACTAATAAGAATTTAGAAAATCTTAAAAAAATGTTAAATAATACACGTTTAGAATGGACTCCAGAACCTAGATTAGAAAATTATTATAAACCTAGTAAGGAAATGGTAAATTATCATACAGTGGCCCAAAAGGGACATGTAGACGCTCAAGAACGTGTTCCAAGAAACGCAGTTTTTTTATTGTTATGTGTAGTGTTTACCCAAGCACTCAAGTGTTTGTCTCAAGCGCCCAGCTTTTGTTCTCAAACGCCCAGGTTTCTTACGTTCAAACGCCCAGGTTTTTATTTTCAAAACCCCAAGTTTCTTATGTTCAAACGCCCAGGTTTCTTACATTCAAACGCCCAGGTTTCTTATGTTCAAACGCCCAGGGTTAGGTATTCAAATTAGACGTACAATAATCGGAAGTATTTTTTACATGAACATATATCTGAAAGCTTGTCATGGCCGCCATATTATCAGTTTCTAAGCTTGCTGTTCCCTTTGCCTTCATTGCGTTGGCAGAAGCAGTCGTGGAGTATCTTCTGCATCATCAGCTGACAGACGATTGTAGGACTTTGGTGGGACACTATTTTAAGCTCCGACTGCAATACTCTGAAATACTGGCGTTTTTGAGTTCGTTACATGGCATTCAACTCTCACTACGACAACTGAAAAGAATTCTTAAACGGATGGGTTTGCAGCGAAGGAGAGGTCACGCGCCTCTTGAAGAGATTGCTGATACGATTGAGTTAGAACTGGCAGGTACTGGTTCTTGTCTTGGTTATAGGCTAATGCACCAGAAGCTGCGAGTACAATACGGCGTTGTCACTGATCGTGAAACTGTGCGAATGATTTTGAAAGAATTTGACCCTGCTGGAGTGGAGCAGAGATCCAGACATAGGCTCAGAAGAAGGCAATATTCTGCGCCAGTTCCAAATTATATATGGCATGTGGACGGCAATGATAAACTCAAACCCTTCGGTACATGTATACACGGGGCGATCGACGGATTTAGCCGACGCATAATGTGGCTCGAAGCTGGACCATCAAACAACGATCCAAAAATAACATTGAAATATTTTCTGGACTGTATTCGTCAACTAAGAGGTGCCCCCAAGTTTGTCAGGACAGACGGTGGAACTGAAAACGTCTACATCGCCGGCATCCAACGATTTCTTTGAAGGAATTGTGCTGATGTGACTGAAGGTGGACAGTGCTTTTTATATGGGAAATCAGTATCTAATCAGCGCATTGAGGCGTGGTGGTCATTTCTCAGAAAGTCGTATTTATCATGGTGGATTAATTTTTTGAAAGATATCAGGGATTCAGGAAAGTATGATGATAGCAACCCAGTGCACGTGGAGTGTTTGCGCTTTTGTTTCATGCATTTGGTCCAGAACGAGCTACATAACGTGGCAAAGTATTGGAATCTGCACAGGATACGACGCTCAAACAATTCAGAATCACCTTCAGGTAAACCGGATGTACTTTACTATTTCCCTGAACAGTTCGGTGGAAGGAATTTCCTTAAAAATATTGACTTAAATGATGTGGACATTGCGGAAGAAGAGTATGCTGAGCAACGATCTGATATGGGTAGTGACGAATCTTTCGCAGAGCTCGCTAGCATGGTCATGGAAGACCATCGGTACACCATGCCTCTCAATGCTCAAGAGGCATACGCCTTATATACCAATATGATGGATCGCATTAATGAAATCTGAGACAAATCATAAAAACGTTAAAAACGAAGTAGACATGACCAAAGCAGTAATAATGACCGTTTATATTTATGCTGTCTAAACATTCGGGTTAGTCATGTTATGACTTTCTTAGCAGTCCTTGATATTGATTTATAGTTGTACGGTACTGAATGTATATAATAAACGTATTGATAAGATTAATAGTAATCTGATTGTGGCCTAAGGGTTTGGTTGGCGGGGGTGGGGTGATAATGTCTCCTCGTTTTACAAGCTTCTAAATGACAATTGCTGGTTGAAGGGCTGTGCATCTTAAAATTTGGTTTAGATAGAAGCGCATACGCAGAATGACAGCCATAAACACTGATAAAAGATAATGGTATTATGCGACATCAGCAGTAGCTGCCGGAGATGCAAATTTGTATTAGCCGGGATCATGGCTACCAAGCACAATAACTTAAAGCTTACAATATACCCAAAGCCTGCGTTTCGAAAATCTACAATTACTTAGCAGATTTTCATTCATTTTCTAGGAAAACGGAAGTTTGGCCTCTGCATACTCATAAAAAAATATGTTGGTAGGTGGTGTTTAAGCCTCACATCTAGATCCACATAATATTTGCAGAAAATTGCGGATAGTAAAACTCTTTCGGTGTGAAGAAATTAATAATTATAGAACATTACTAGTTTTAAAATGCTGTAAAGTATCAAGATTAAAACTCTCAAAACCGATTTATTTTTCAAATCTGTAACTCGCTATCAACTACGCATATGCAAAACTATACGAGTACGTAGAAAACTTAAACAACACAATGTCGTCATGAATGAAGGAAAATACACAGACATGTCCTCTATTCGAGATACGTTTCTTTTGTGCACTTCTATACATGCAAGTGTAGCATTTCACACTTAAACACAACAGGCACTAAATCAATGCATTAGGGATTGATTCAATGCTGAATAACAGAGCAGACTAAATAAATCTTTGATCCTAATATTAGTTTAAGAGTACTCGATGAATGAGATAGAAAAATACCGTTAACCATGAACAAAACTGTTATGTAATGTCTATAGTAACTAAGCAAACGTTAAACAAAGAAAAAAAAACAGTTAACGTTCTTTATCATTTCCTAATACAAAGCAGCTAAATGATTCGCAGTTTGTATTCCCAAGCAAAAAACTTACATTTCAACAAGATCCCACACTTGAGGGTTATGCATGTAAAAGTCCATAGTTTCGCTGAAGTGAATGTACGAGTGATGGTTCCGCGGCAACGTTAGGATCCCAAAACATGTTCTTGCTTTTGGTCGCATTCCCAAGCCTGTCATTGTTTCCATTCTTACTTTAATTCTCTGATGAGGTCGCACCAACCCACTTCCTGTGCAAAAGCGCATAAAACGATTCAATATCTTTCGATCCTGATTCTTTAGATAACGCAAAAGCCACCCGAAAACTTTATCTTCTTGTGGTGTCGAAGATTCAAGATACAAAAAGGCGACAACATTGCTAACAGATGGAGTACAACAACAGTACAATGCCGCGATTTCCTCCATACTTACACCGTCCCAAAACGATCCCAATCCTTCCTTCAGCTTGACGATGCACACGAATTGCTTTGTAATTAGCTCCGTATTAGCCACTTGAGTGACGATATGCGCGATAGTAGATGAGTTCGGCACAGTCGAGGCGTTGTAGTCTGAGAAGATTTCTATTATTTCGTTAGTAGGACATGGCTGCGTTCCGCTGAGAGCTCATTGCACGACATCTCGTTCTTTTTCATGAAGTAGCATCAGAAAAGATTGTACCAAGCATTCTTGAGATACACTTCCAACAACCGCTTGTTGGAAAATAGCTTCAGATAGTTGCAGCGGAATAGTTCCCGTTTGAATAAACTGGTGTGTTATTATGCGACCTAACGCAACATAATCTTCTAGGGATAGCACTGGCGAGAGAATGAACGCAAATTGTTCAACACCTTCACAATACTGAGTCACAAACGTGTCCCAAAAAACTGTGTAAACTTCTCTGTGTACTCCATCACCTGTAGCATCTTCGCCCTTAAACAGTAGTAACACTTTCGACTGCAAAATATCAGCTTGCTTGTACAAAGCCAACAGCTCTTTAAGGCAGTTGTTACGACTAATCTCTGTCGGCGTATCATCTTCTTCTAATTTGTCGCACAGATTTTGCCGTTTTATTTCCAGTCGATCTGCAAGTTTGTCAGCTTGTGTAGGGATGTCGTCTTCGGCCATTATCTGTACAGGTAGGTCAGACGTAACCTGCATGTCTTTCACGAGCTGGAAGCGGTCCTGTGTCAGTGATACCATGTGATTGTCTGTTTCTTCGCTTCCTTCCTCTTGGTATAAAGGAATAGGTTTCTCTCGATTCTGTACATAAAGAACCGACGATCGGACGACTGATGCATCAGTACTAGGATACAAGATGGAAGAAGGGCTGAACGCCTCTGTTAGAGAAAAATGTTCAGGGAAAGCAGCTAGAGAGCCCACCCAGTTGTACACATCCGGAAGCTTAGAGTCTGGTCGAAAATTTCTTGAGATTAATCCAAGGTTCGGATGGCGAACAGAGATAGTGATATGTGGACTAGATTTGCTTGGCTCAGGTATAGTGCATCCTTGTCTTGTCAACCGTAGTTCTTCTCTCCGAGCAGCCTCTTTGTCTTCATTTTCATTCTGCTGTTCCTTAGCTATGTCATTCGTTAGAGATGCTTGATAGTCTCGTTTAACCTGTTCAGCAAGCTCCCTGCGTTCGTCAGTTGTTCCAATAAGGAAATTTTGTTGAGCAAGTTCATCGTTCTTCTCTTTAGGTATTCCCAAAACAAGTCCATATTCAGCTGGCTCTGAGCGACTGCTTGACGCTGTATTTGTGAGTAGAGAATCCTCTTCATCAGACCACTGCCATACAGGTGTCATAAGTTCTTCGTCACTAGAGCTATCTGGTGATGATTCAATTGGTACAATTTCATTGCTTTGGTTCTTACTTAGAAGCACTAAACGAGGGGTGTGCAAACCATACATTTCCTTGTAACTTTCGAGCGAAAATGAATCGGACAAGTCAATAATATCCCCTTTAAAATCAGCCAATTGAAAGTCCATATCTTCAACTTTACCCTCCGAACTTTTACCCCCAGGGAAAAATAGATCTGGAGCTTCTTTTAAACATTTTACAGCATCAGCTACTCTAGATACAGATCTCCCTCGTACCCCACCACCTTGATCTGCTCTCTTTAACTTGTACTCATTCAGTTTGCTCATATGTTTCCACCTGAATTCCATTTTCAGAGTAGATTTGGGAGATTTTTTAGCAGCAGGAGTTGAATTTTTTCTTTTACTTTCCTTTGGCACTACTCTAGTACTCTTCCCTTGTTCAATGATTTCTTTCAGTTTCTTCAATTTGGCTTCCCTTTCCTTCTTGCCATCCAGATTCGCATCTTGTCTATTGCAAAAAGCACGGAGTTTTACCTGGTCACCCTTTGCATGCACACCCATTTCGCAAAGTTCGTTGCTTGTCATAACCAATACAGCATCCTTATCAACCTAAAATAAAGCATGATCAGCTCCATACTCAGCATCCCTGGTCTGTAAGACTGCACTGTTACAAATATGTATGAAATGGACATCAAGGACAAATACTACATAGAAAATAATAGGCCAGCTGGAAATGAGTTATTGCTTGCGTTCTTTCATGTTACAGAATGATTGTGCTCGTACTGTCTTGCAAATGAGATTGAATGCTCTCATTTTATATAAATCACAATGATCAATTGAAAATTTTGGCGAATTGTATTGAATTGTATGATTTGCGAATATATTCAGCCATACTGAACATAGCTCCTAGTAATTTAGATAGATCAAAGTGACCCAGGCTATTTTGTTTTCAAAACATGAACACTTACTCTTTCATTTCTAGATCTATCCAAAACCTCTAATGATGCATTCAGAGTCTTTTTCAGAAAATCAAGCACCTGCACAGAACAGATAATTAAAATTACACCCCAACAATCACATGCATTTGGTCCCTTCAGTTGTTATTTATTGTGAACACATCAGAATAAGTTGAAATTTTTATAGAATTGCAAAATTTCAATATCTCAACTAATTACATTTTGATTTGAACATTAATATATGTAAACACATAGCTAGCTTCAAGAAGAAAGCTCGTAATAAGGCCCGGTTTACACTGTCAAAGTTTCTGTGATGAAAGTGGAATTTTCATGTACCTAACTCCTAAGTTTTCAAGGATTTGCAAAAAATATTTCAGGGAACAAATAAAGTGCTCAACACTGAACTACTTCAATCTGATATTTCTTCCAAATTTTTCAGAATGTACGAATTTTCCTGTGAGAAATTCGTACTTTGATCACAGAAACTTTTTTAGTGGAAACCAGCATTAACAATGGTGCAACCGATGGTCCAGGTTTCCATGCGCAACCATATTTACCGTTTCACATCGCCAAGTTCACTTCCCACTTTATGTAAATTTATACTACAAAACAAAGTTATTAATAGCTTAAATGCAATTTAGTGTACACCTTTCGCCGCAGACAGTCAAAATAATGCATTATATTAACAACCCTGGAGGGGGTTGCGGGCTCATCTTCTTAATTTCTTAATATATTTTTCAGTGGTCAGCAGCATACAGAGTCTGCTAAACTGCACTAGTCCCTTTTTAACATTTAGCAGTGCATAATTTATATTATACCAAGTGCCTTGACCCCTTTTTTAACCATTTTTGAGCTGCTCTTTTTGGTCTTAGGATGGTAAGGGCAAATATGCCTGTATTAATAATCTCTGAAATATTATTTAGCATTGAACTAGTTTGACATCATGAATTAGTTGCTTTGCTTGTACTTTCTGTATTGGAAAGCATGCCATGGCAACCAGAAAGGCAATGTTATTGCAAACATAAATGAACATTAAACGAACTTACCTGCTTCAAACTGCTTTGCTCTTCATCCGCCATTTTAAACTGCACACGTGGAGTGCACCTGCAATATATTACCACAGGGGGGGAGGGGTGTCCAGTTTGAAATTGAATTATAAATTTTATAAAAACCTGGGCGTTTGAACGTAAGAAACCTGGGCGTTTGAACATAAGAAACTTGGGCTTTTGAAAACAAAAACCTGGGCGTTTGAACGTAAGAAGCCTGGGCGTTTGAACATAAGAAACCTGAGGTTTTGAAAATAAAAACCTGGGCGTTTGAACGTAAGAAACCTGGGCGTTTGAGAACAAAGGCTGGGCGCTTGAGACAAACACTTGAGTGCTTGGGTAAGAACTACACATGACAATAAAAAAACTGCGTTTCTTGGAACAAGTTCTTGAGCGTCTACATGTCCCTTTTGGGCCACCGTATTATCAACATATCGTGATGGGAATTTCAGGAATATTAGGAGGATGGGTTTTAGGAAAAACCTTAATATAATTTTGCTGGGTTTTTTTATTTTTAAAATGTATAATTCTATTTAGTGTAAAATTATACATTGTTTTTATTTAATCCCAGTAAATTCCATAATGTTTATACATTCTTAGAACAATTTTCCCTATGTAAAAATCTACATAGATTTTTTAAAAATATCTTGGTTTCTTTTTATAAGTGCTTAAATAGATTAAAACTAGTATTAAATATCTTTTGGATCTGTTATAGAAATAGGAGTAGAAATGTTTTCTATTTCTTTTTTCAAAGGTATAGAAAGATAATTATAATAACGACTATTCAATAGTTGAGATTCTGTTAAATGAGTAATATAATTCCCATACATCTCACCGTTTTCACTAGTTTTATAAAAATCTATCATAATACGATCATAATCATAGATATTCTGTGGAATAATCATCTCTTTTAATAAAGGAATAAAATTTTCAAAACTAAAAATTGATTTCTTAATGTTTATACAATCTCATGATATTATTTTAAAATTATTATAACTATCCAAAACTTTTTCTTTCACTATTTTGGGAACATAATCTATTAACCATTTAAACCATTCCTTTAGTTTCTTCTTGATAGCTTGTTTTTTTCATTCTTGGAGGAGGAATAGGTAAAGCGTCTAGTTTTTTATATTTTATAGGTTTTAAAACTTCTACACCGATATTTGGAACAGGTTCATTGAGTAAAATTTTAATATTTTTAAACATTAACTTTTCTTCTCCATCATATCCAAAAGCTAAAGTATTAATTTTATCAGATAAAATAATTCTGTTATCATCATTAGCACTTAAAGCTATTTTATGAACGGTCTCTGAAAAAAGCTCATGTTTCCTATTTCTTATAATATTCATAGATCTCATAACTTCTTTATGAGAAAATAAACATTTTTCATAATCATCTATAGTTAAAGTTTTATTTTTTGTGACCTTTTTTAACCCCTTACATCTCGTTTCTTGCTCACTCACTCCATTCGTTTTTTCTTTCTCATAAGCATATAATTTTGGTCTTAAACCTATAAATCTTATAATTTGTTTTCCTCTACATTCATCTTTAAAAACCCCAGGAACTTTCTTATTTAAACCTTTTTGTATATAAGGATTATCAGTTATTATTTCAGAAGTATCAAAATATTTATTAAGATCTGGGGAAATGTCTTTATAAAAGTCTTCTGTTTCGATTTCATAACATAAGGAATCAGTATCCGTAAAAAGTAACTTAGCCTTATTTCCATATTTCTTTTTTATATAATCATAATGAAAATTATACATAAGACTTTTAGAAATATCTAAAATACTCATGGTCAGAAATGGTCAATGGTCAACGGTCAGAAATTCGCAGAATTTGTGCGCGAACAATTTCCGGCACTTTTCGAAAATAGCTGTAACAAAAAAGGTAAGCTTTTTTTGCAAGACGGTGATCCAAGCCAAAACAGCCGAAAAGCACAAGATGCAATTGCTGCAGTTGGTGCAAGAAAGTTTGCTATCCCTGCTCGCAGTCCAGACCTCAATCCTATTGAAAACATATTTCACAATGTTAAGAGGCAATTGCAAGATGACGCACTGAGCAAACAAATCACGAAAGAGACATATTTGCAATTTTGTGCTCGGGTCAAGGCTACTTTGTTGAACTATTCGCCAGAAATTATTGATAGAACAATTACCTCTATGAACGTGGGACAACGCATAAAGTATTAAAAGTTAATCAGCAACGCAATAAAATATTTCCTTGAATAGGCGGATCTCATTCAAATGCCACTACTATGGATTTTTCTTCAGATGAAGTATCTGTAACCCTTTTGAAATGCTTTGAATTATAAAGTTTGCCCATTAAGTAATAAACTTTGTCTAACCAAAGAGTTACCGACGAGTTACCAAAGAGTGACCAACGAGTTACCACTAAGATTAACTTGACTTTCACTACATTTTAACGAGTCACCACGAGTTACCACTAAAATAAATTTAAAAAAATATTATTTACTTTTTTTTTAGAAATCAATGGTAACTCGTGGTAACTCGTTCAGCATAGTAAAAATCATATCGCTCTTAACAGTAACTTGTTGATAACTCGTTGGTCACTCGTCGGTAACTCGTGATTAAT
>JAOBYK010292229.1:0-19817 GCA_025434845.1 Phenganax subtilis | reverse complement strand
TGATTTATTTTGAAGAACTAGAGAACTTTTGATTGCTGCAAGAGTTTCAAAAATGCCATAACCGAACTGAGATATAGTACAAAATGTTATAAGTATTAAATGTTTTGCTGCATTATAGTTGTGACTGACCTCTGTGAATGGGTCAAGAAGAAGTTTTTTACTGTTAGTCAAACTTCTGCCATTTGAATCTTTCTTCCGTGTTTTTGTTTGGTTAATTTCGATTGTCGTAAAGCTTTAATTCCTTTCCATTTTCACTTAGGCAGCATGTTAGCAACTTCACTTTCCTGTACGGTTCATTCCAGGTGCTTCACTGTTTTATTGATAATGAATTGATCACACTGAATTGACAGAGAAAACACTTTCCAAAACACTTTGTGGATATGCCAGCTATGATTGGCTGACAGTACAAAGTGGTAACAGAAGACAGAGAAGTGACACACCATCAAAAAAGAACCCTCCAAATCTATTTTTGTCTTTTGCAGCAAACAAAATATTCTCAGATAGTTGTCACCACAATGGAAATGCTCCGTGCAGGTTTTATGTAATTTCTACCAAACTTCGCCACAGAATTACAATCAAACTTCGACTTACAGGTAAGTCTCTTTAATTTCCAATTCTATTACATCATTAGCTAAAGTCGTTACGTAGTTGTACGAGATTTTAGAGCAGACATTGGACCAATATTAAGGAAATTTTTGCATAAAACCACATGGATACAAGCCAGCAATAACACATTCAAAACCCTACAAGATATACAATAAAAAATTACGACTATGTTAATGTATCCATTATAGCACAACCAAAGTTAAATGTTTCATTATCAAAGTTATACAAGCGTTGAAAAGTTTCTTCTTTTTACCAACCGGCTGCATTCATAATATCTTTAAGATCATAGTCTTTCGATGCGAGATGTGAAGTAGATGCAGCTCTAGTACTGTCACTCTTGTATTGGTTTGTATCAATTCCCACAAGTGCCATAAAGTTTTTAATCCAGTGTGATACAGTTTCAGTTGAGATAGGTTTATGAGGCTTGACAAAACTTATGAGTAATTGCTTTGCTTGACCTCGAAGGGATGACGTACGTTTTAAATATTCTAAGAGGTAATTTACGATACATAAGTTTTTATTAATAGGGTATGACACGAAGACCAGAGGCTGCTGGTGCACACCAGCTCGGGAGTGTTTCAATTTGTCTGCTATAATGAATGCTATTTTTGAGTCTTCAATAGTCATGTGATCTATTGACAACTTATGAATCGTTTGACATCGCTGCCCGCTAAGGATTGATAACCGGAAAGCCACTGTGTGACTTAAGTCTTTCAAATGTAGAGTTGAAGGCGGTTTTTGAGCATGTAGGTAATCAAAAACCGTCTTAACACTCCAGGTGGAGCAATATCTGGGTAGCGCCGGCCGTGACTCATATACACCCTTCATGAATCGCTTAACTATTGGAAGTTGTGCAAACGGTGTTGGGCTATTTTCCCATGAGACGATTGACGATAAAACACTTCTAGCGGCATTGATTGAGCTGTAAGATAAACCAGTTTTATATAGTTCGGAAAGAAATGACATGACCAAAGGGAGCGGCGGCGAGATAACGTCACATTTATTTTTCTGGCAATATCTAAACCATTTTTTGGCGGTGGTTTGATATTGAGTTTTTGGTCCGCCCCACCTTGAGCTTAACATGATGTCTATGGTTTCTGCTGAGAACCCCCTCCCATGCAATTTACTTCTGATACATGACAAATAAGAAGGTTCAGTTTTGCATGAAGAGGATGCTTGCGGTTCGGATGTGACGATAACAGTAGGAGGTCGGCTTTGGGTGAAAGATGATGTGGATTTTGAACAAGAATTTGGAGTAATAAGGGATACCAGCTCTGAGTCAGCCAGTCTGGAACTACCTGAATACCCGTGGCTTTCTCTTGTATTATTTTTTTCCTCATTGCTTTCAGGATGCAACTGAAAGGAGGGAAACAATAAAAATATTCAGTTGCCCACGATATGGTAAATGCATCAATATGCCTGGCATAAGGGTCTGGTTTATAAGATACATAGGCATCAAACTGCTTATTGAACCGAGAAGATTAAGCATCCATTCAGTATCAAAATTTTGGTTTCGAGATTCTTTGTCAGCTATGATGTTCTGTTTGCTCGGAATATGTGCGGCTGTAAGCCAAATATTATGTTTTTCACAAAGCAGCCACATATCGCGTGTTACTTCGTTACATTGCTCACTGTGGTTGGTACCTTTGTTGTTAATTACCGACACTGCCGTGGTACTGTCGATCAGTATTTTTACATACTTGTTTTGTAAATGTGGGAGAAAACTTCTTAAAACAAAGAGGGCAGCCAGTAATTCTAAATAATTGATATGAAACAACGCTTCATCTGTGGTCGAACACCCACCAGCCGGGGTGCCACACATTACACCCCCCAGCCAGTAAGAGAGGCATCCGAATTTAAACTGACGTCTACTGGAGGCAAGTCGATCATATTATATGAAGTCGGCAATTCTTGCAACCACCAGTTGAGCTCTTTGACAGAGCGGGACGATAATTGCATACAACTATCAAAATTTCCTTTGGCCGTTTTTAATCCCATAATTTTATTGTGCTCTAAGGCGTGATAATGGCATTCCACATATTTAACAGCTGGGAAACTAGCTACTAGTAAACCAATGACTTGGGATACTTCTCAAATAGTATTTCGCTCTGCCTTGAGCTATCGTGATATATATAGCATTATTTATGAAAGGTAGAATCAAGGTCAAAACCAAGGAAGGTGATATTTTTGGGCAGGAAAATATGAATTTCTCTACATGGAGGACAAAACTAAGACTAGAAAGAACAGTAATAGCAGCGAGAATTGTTTTTATGCAGTCTTCATATGAAGTAGCGATGATCAAAGTGTCATCAATAAAGATGACCAAAATGTGGCCTTGCCGGCGTAAGGTGCATAAAACTGGTTTGAGCAGTTTTGTGAAATTTCGCGGGCACGTAGAGAGGCTATTGGGATATACAGTATATTTAAAGAGCTTTCCTTTGTACGAAAATTTTAGGTATTTTTGAAACTCCTTGTGTATACTGACACTATAATATGCATCCTTGAGATCAAGGGATGCCATCCAACATTCCTTAGTCATTAGTGACAGGGCGGTATTAATGGAATCCATTTTAAAATGATACGATTTGACATGTTCGTTAAATTTTTTCAGATTAAGAATGAGCCGCACCCTATTATCTTTCTTGGGAATGGAAAAGATTGGTGATATGAACTCACCTGGTTCATGGGAGATTTTGACAATGACACCTTTCACCACGAGCTTAGAAATCTCCTCATCTATCATAGTTACATGTTCTTTAGAAATGGAGTTTTGAGGAAGTAAAGAGCAGCTCGGAGGTTCAGCTAAAAATTCTATAGTTTCCCCTCCAACAGTTTGTAAAATGGATTGGTCAGACGGCAAAGCCTCCCGCTGGTGTAGAAAAAACTTAATTTGGCCACCGGAAAATGAATTAACCGTCCGTTTCAGACTTGGCAAGATATTAATAGCAAAATATCTAGAGAATTCAGTTACCTGCTGAGTTACTGACGAAACGGGTTCCTGGGCTGCTGGTTGCAAAATGGGCGATAAGGCTGTTGGGGAGGGTATCGATCCCTCCCCCCTCGTGAGAAAAATTTTGCCTTCGTGGAGAGGGGTAGGGTGCGAATCTTTCGCGGGATACTGAATCCTGAAGCACTAGTTTTCCATGCAATTTTGCATCATTGATAGTTTTAGTTAAATCATCACTGAATAGAAATTTTCTAGGTTTGTTGAAACGATTACAAGCAGGTTTCAGGTCATGGCTTAGAAGTGGGCGGATTGAATCACGTCTTTTGTAAGACAATTCCGTATTAACATGGCCCAAAAGTGCAATCGAATCAAACATACGTGTTGCTATGGCGCAATAATCAGGCAAAGCATTGTTCTCTATACATTTTAGTAGTTCGTCAATCATTACAGACAAGGCGCTACATACGTGTACTATGGAGTCTTGTAAGACAATGGTGCGCAAGTCACGCTGACGGTTAAAGTTTTTTAAACTTGTCCAAATAGGTTCATTGACCTTTGGCACTGATAATTGCGTGCAATTTTCTGGTGTTTTATATTTCTCAGAAATTTCTTTTCGTTTCTCTAGTCCAATATTGGACAAAAATTTTTAGTTGACCATGTTGGCCACTTTGTCTTTAATTTTTGGGCCGTACAAGGCAGACGGTCTTAAAGACTCGTCAATGGCCTGTAAAGGGTCGTCATTATTGGCGTCAAAATCATTCCTGCCAAAAAGACAGATTACATCGTCATGATTTTGGGTTTGTTCGTGGTCGAGCTCAAAATGGTTTGGTGAGGATATATTGGCTTCCTCTGAAGCTGGCATGCATGCGTGCTCTGACGCTGACGGAGCTGCCTCCTCCGAGGCTGGTGTAGTGGATGGTGCTAAAGCACCAGCCTTAAGAGGCACATTCTGCGCATAATTCCGTAAGAAAAGTGTTCGTGTCTGCCATGCTATTCTGCAGTCGCAAAAACATATTGGCCCACATTGCATTATCGGGTGCTGGCGCAGGTGCCGGTGCTGGCGCTTGTGGCTGTGCAGTAGAATTTTCATTTGTGTCGCTATCCGCCATACTACGCTACACTGATAGAACAAGTAAAAAGAAAACAAACTTTAAAAGACAACTTAGCTCTATTAGAACCAAAAGGTACAAGAGTCGTCTTCTTGACAAAACGTGGAATCCAAGGGACAAACCAAAAATGTGTGCTCACTGGTTGGCATGAACGGTACAACTGGTTCACTCATGCGTGGTACTCTCTCTCGTACAACTACGTAATGACTTTAGCTAATGACGTAGTAGAATTGAAAAATAATTTGTGAGCAAAGCCTTACTTGTATTTTTTGTCAACTAGCATAATGGGTCAA
Source organism: Phenganax subtilis (assembly GCA_025434845.1). Classification (NCBI taxonomy): domain Eukaryota; kingdom Metazoa; phylum Cnidaria; class Anthozoa; order Malacalcyonacea; family Clavulariidae; genus Phenganax; species Phenganax subtilis. The sequence continues at coordinate 14,862 of JAOBYK010292229.1, read as the reverse complement.
CGTGTTTGCTAAGGCAAAGACAATACCTGTCCAGAAATGCACACAGGGTTTTGTCCTTTGATCCTTTGAGAAATGAAATTTTGAAAGTCTTGCAGTTAATCAGAGGTAAGCAAATCTCATGATGCAAAACATTCCATTTTATCAAGTGCACAGTGCAGCAAGAACCAGTTTTAGCAATGTGTGATGTTTACCAAATCAATTACTTCAGCAATGTATTTTGTTTATGGATACAAATTTGAGAGAAAAAGCATAAATACTGGATGCCCAGTGAGCATTTTGGTGAACTGGCATTCCATCATGTGAAGTAATTATCAATAAATGTAGGGTTCTTTTGATTGGTTTGGTAATTTGGAAGGATAAACATTAACAAGAAATTAAGAGGACATGTTATGCAAATTATGAAAATATTTTACTTTTGACTTTGGGAACACAGAATGAATGGATACATGCTTCCATCTTGCGATCATGTACTCTCTAATAATTATCAACAGCGTTGTCTGCTAAAGCAAGGCTGAGGCAGATAGCATTGACTGAGGTCTGACTAATTATTATTCACTATGCATACAATCTAAGTTTTGATTTGTGAACGACCTGTCAACAGGTCAACTTCTAATTTCTTAAAGCGTGTTTTAACTTGATTGCATACAATCTATGTTAATTTAACAGATTGCATTAGTCCCCTGAAGACATTTCATAAGTTGCCAGATGGAAAGATATATATCCATGTCACGAAAGCACAAAAGCAAGTCTAATGGACGTTGCTGCAACATGTGCCAAAAATAATTTGCAACTTGCTGCACAGGTGTCTCCTAGCATGTACTGTAGTTTTGGTAAGGCCACCAGCAATAACACAGCTTGCTACTGTCATGTGCGAGTAAGAGAGCATGATGTTCATTGCTGTTCAAAAGATTGTAAAGGTGTGATTTTCAAGTCAAAAGGGGACAAATCAAGAAGGATTTACACACACATTTACATTCTTTTGTTACTGGGAGTGTATCAACAGGAAAGTGAAACAATGGCTTGTCCACCGGCAAGATATTTAATCTCTGGTCAAGCATTTCAAAAAACTAACACTATGGAATCATGCAATGCAACTTTAGAGCTGACTCTAAAGTGCTTCTTACCTTATTCAATTATTCAGTCGATAATACAGCGAGCTGGAGAAATTGATGCGGCATCAATGTGGCAAGATGTCTTTCAGCCAGAGCAGGATACGTGTGGACTTTGTAACAGCCAGTTAGCACAGGAAGGCCAAAAAGGTCCATAATTTGGTAAAAATGACAATAAACGATTTAATTTGTTAGAAATTCAATAAAAAATTCTTTGTATTACTATGAAAATACTGTAGTCGAAGTTCAGTCTTGCACGATATTGACAATCACGAAACACTATAAGTATATTATTAGTATAGTATTTGGAAAGGATGGCAACTCTTTTGACGATGTACATTGACATAATAACTTCACACACATTGTTCTATGTGAAAACCTGTAGGGTCACAGCGGAACGTCCATTCTCATTAGTTGAAATGGATAGCCATTCTCATTGGTTGATATATGCAGCCAATAGCAACATTTTGCAGATAGTCTTTTTGTGCACTGAACAGCTCTCTGATTTGGTGTGGCAACTTCTCGGCCAGGGCTTTTCTCTGGTTTTCTTTAGCTGAGTGATTTTTCATACCCACGTTTTGCATTTGTGCTGCGTTTTTGTATGGCCACGGGCCCAAGTGTTCGAGTTCTGGCAGTAAATGTTGGTGCAGAGGACACTGTGGTGACAGCAATAGTATGTCAGGCCATTGCCGAATACTCTGCTTCTCTATTACGGAATAGTATTGGAGTTTGTACGAGAAACATGGCAGTTTATGCGCTAGGTCAAACGTCGCTCTTTTCATGTGCTGAACCTCTTGTAAATGACATAAAATTTTTTTCTCAGCTCACCTGCATTAGTTTAGGTGCATGAAAAGAGCAACGTTTGACCTTGGCCTTAGTTACGCATGTGAGATATAGGTTTCCCGTAAAATTTATAGAAACAGCTTCCTTCAATTTTCATGCATGGTAATATTTGCAGTGGTCATACATTAGTGATTACGGCCATGCAAAGAATTAAAAGATTCGTTCTACATGCTTTGCGCTTACCATCACACAGAACTACTTATTTTTTAAAACTAAATAGTGTTGTGCTTTATAGCGCACGAACTTGTTCATTATTTAGAGGCAACAGCAGGTGAGTAAGTTTAATGATCGTTTCGAGTTTAAACGCTGTGAGAATGCACTGTTAGTGCAAAAACTTTAGTTTGCTCTTGAATCTCATGTGAGTAAAAGAGCATTAATGTTTAGAGCACAGACTTGTTATAAGTCTATTTATTGTTAGGTTACATTATATGCAAAATAATTCTGATATTGTCATTTTTACATTTTTGTTGATTTATTTTGGAGGGGCTAGAGAACTTTCTATTGCTGCAAGTGTTTTTTTATCAAAAATAAGAAAACCCAACTGAGATATAATGCAGAATCCTATAACTACTAAATTTTTGCCACAAATTTTATATTAGTGATTGACTTGTGTGAGTTGGTCAAGAGGAACTTCTTTGCTGTCAATCAAACTTCTGCCATTTGAATCCACACTTGTTTTTTTTTCGGCACTCACAGTGTTTCTTCTGCTTTCTCCTTTGACTGATTTAGCTTGTCCTAAAGCTTTAATACCTTTGCAATTGCGCTTAGGCGGCATTTTAACAACTTCACTTCCCTCTGAATTGACTGAAAGAAAACACTTGCAAGAACACTTTGTGGATATGCCGAGTATGATTGGCTGAAAGAACGAAGTGACAACAAAAGGCGGAAAAATAACACTGTTGGAAAAGAACTCGGCTAAATCTAATTTCATCTTTTGCAGAGAACAAAATATTCACAGATTGTCTGCACAAAAATTAAAATACTTTGCGCACGTTTTATCCGATTCCTTCAAAACTTCACCACAGAACTGAAAAAATAATCAATGAGCAAAACCGTTCTCACGTTTTTTGTCAAATAGCATACTTTTTAAAGTAATAGGGGCTTGTTCTATTGTTTTCAAAAATTTTTAATTGGTCAACGTGAGTGCTAAATATCAAAGCAAAGGCAACACCTATCAAGAAATGCGAACACAGTTTTGTTCTTTGATCATTTGAGAGGGAAAATTTTGCATCTTATAATGCAATGCGCGTCATTTTATCAAACGCACGACACCACAAGAAACGTTTTTGGGAATGTGTAATTTTTACCAATTCAATTACTTCAGTAATGTATTTTGTCTATGCATATGAAATTTGAGAGCAAAATCATAAATGCTGGGCGGGCAGTGAGCATTTTGGTGAACTGGCATTCCCTCATGTAGACCAATTTTCAGTAAATGTAGGGTTCTTTTGGTTGGATTGGTAATTTGCATGGTTAAACTTTAACAAGAATTTAATTGGTCATGTTATGCAAAATATGATAATCTTTTACCTTTGACCTTGGGAGCACAGAATGAATGGATACATGCTTGCATCTTGCGATCATCTAGAACTACTTGCATTATAGGATCAAGGATTGTTTTGTATAATTAACAGATATCTGGTACCAGCTGGTCTATATGCGGTAAAGGTTCTTGTCCGCTATGCAATCAACATTATTGCAGTCATTACAAGCCTCCAAAATGCCCAAATTGTAATTATGAGCTCGGGGTTCTTATGTTTCAACGAAGAAATCACATCCAGCTGTGCCAAAGTGTTCATTGATTGTGCAGTCTAGAGAGATGCTAATGTATTCTGTGAAAACCAGCACACATGATGATCGCTGCATTGAAATTAAAGAGAGAGGCTTGTTCATTTGCCATCATCACCTGTGTAAACAAAATAGAGCAATTCTTGTAAACAGCCAAAAAAGTGCAGAATTCAACTGCCAACATGTGCAAGAGATAAAAGGTTATTTATTTGCATACGTGGTCCAATATACCTTACATGCAAATATTCCTTTGCCTAACGCCTGACAATGTTTAAGAATTATTGGATGAGGCTGAGCTACTGGGCTGAGCATGATACCAGAATATTTCAGACCAATGTCAGCGTTATCTGCCAAAGCGAGGCTGAGTTGAATAGCGTTGACCGAGGTCTGAATAATTCTTATTATTACTCACTATGCATACAATCTAAATATTGATTGGTTAGCAACTTGTCAACAGCTCAACTTCTAATTTCTTAAAATGTATTTTAACTTGATTGCATAAACTTTGTTAATTTAACAGATTGCATTAGTCCCCTGCAGACATTTCATAAGTTGCCAGATGGAATAGTACATCCATCTGATGAAAGCACAAGAGAAAGTCTGATGGAAATTGCTGCAACACGTGCCAAAAGTAATTTACCACTTGCTGTACAGGTATCTCCTACCATGTACTGTACTTTTGGTAAAGCCACCACCAGCAGCACAGCTGGCTATTGTCATGTGCAAGTAAGAAAGCATGATGTCCGTTGCTTCTCCAAAGATTGTAAAGGTGTGATGTTCAAGTCAACGGGAAAGATCAAGAAGGATTTGCACACACATTCACATTCTTTTGTCACTGAGAGTGTATCAACAGGAAGGTGAAACAATGACTTCTCCTCCAACAGTAGCAGATGTAGATTCTAGTCAAGCAATTAAAGAAGCTAACACTACAGAATCACGCAATGCAACTTTGGAACTGAATCTAAAGCGCTTCTTACCTTATCCCAATCCTCAGTCAAAAATACTGGGAGCTGGAGAAATTGATGCGGCATTGTGATGGCAGGATGTCTTTCTGCGACAGCAAGATAAGTGTGGACTTTGCAACTGCCAGTTAGGACCATCAAAGCGTCATCCTGGACAAAGAGGGACATCATGGTTGATTACTAACATGCATCCATTCAAAACCATTGAAGTTCGTGTGGAAACTTGCCCTGCCTGCTCAGCAATGCATCAGGTTTTTTTTATGAGTTTGGTAAGTGCTAATAAAACCCGGATGGCAAAGTTGATATTCTGTAATGCAATATGTGAATAACGTGTTTTAATATTTAAATAGGGTTGTTTAATATTAGTGACAAGTTACTGGTGTCACTTGAGATACTGCTGGAATGGAGGCAATTATTCCGTAGAGGAGTACCCATTTCCATTGCCATCAACAGCAAACTGGATGCAATGGTAGAAAGAGTTAAGGTTTGTAATTACTATACAATATTTGTTCATCCCATTTTTAAATTTTGTTACTGGCCGCAGCATAATCTTCCATCTGTTGGGGTTTTTATTTACTGACATATCTGTATAAATTTGTTCAAAATGGAAATACAATGCATGGAACATTCTGTCTTAGGAATCACCAGCAAAGAATGAATTGGAGAATATCTGTGCTCACCTGTACAGTGGATTCTATTGCTTCAAAGCCATAACTCCATAATGCTTAGATGATGGATTATGTGGAGTCTGTGGTGTTATTGGAGAAGTTTACTTTGGAGATGGCAATGAGAAGAATTTCTGTAATATCAGCGAGGTATAAATTACAAAACGTTTTGCATATTGATTGTTTGTTGTGATCTATATTGTTGTCCATTCTAGCCTAAGTGCAGTCTGCACAGATACACACATATTTAAAACTGGGTTTTCTTTGTAGACTGTATATATTATACACAAAATTGATGTTTATTACTTTTTATCTTCACAGATTGATTGTGTTGCACAAAGCCCTCAACCACAGCTAAATTTGGAACCCAATGCCCTTGAAAGATTTCTGGAAACATCAAGAAAGCGTTGGGTGGAATGTACAACATATACTCGAACAGGAAAATTTACTGTACCTTAGGCTGAGGCAGTTATTCGGTTAACCAGATTGAGTCCGTTATTTTTAAAGATCAGTTAGTCCGGTTACGTTATTTTTAAATAACCGTCTAACCAAAATAACTGAAAAATCAACTCACTTTTTGTTTTTACATAATAACTAATAAAAGACAAGGTTTGTTAACACTTTTCAGTATGGCAGGACTTATCAGTACTCCCGCACCAGCACAACTCAAACCTGAAAAGTTCGATATGCTTATCTTTTTAACGGAGAATTTATAGACGTTAGTTTACGTGATTAAAACTTTGTAAAACACAATTAAAGATCTTCATTTTTATAAATATATTTAGTATAAACCACAGGACATGATACATTTTTTGGTCAGAATTTAAAGACTCAGTTGAGTCGGTTACTTCGTTTCGGTTATCGGTTTTGGTTATTTTTAATAACTGCCTCAGCCTACTGTACCTGTAAGTGACATTCCTCCAGTAATGGCTCCAGCAATGAGGTTCATCAGGGTTTAATACCGAGACAAGAAAGAATAGTACGTTTCTTAAACAACATGGAAAACCAACCGAAGGTCCGTTGATCTTCTACTTCAATATATTCTTTTTAGCTAGATGTGATTAAAGATCAATATGTTCCATTGCAAGCGTTTACTTTTTGAGCACGTGTTGGTACCATTACGAGCAAGAATGAGCTGAGCTTTGTGTAAGCTCACCATGCACGTTCAACATGATGACATTAACTATAAACAGCAGTGGCGCCATTGTCTGCAGTTTGACAACAAATCAAGCTAAACAAGAGGGGAAATTTTGATTTTGGAGGTTTTATCAAGTGAGAATAAATGTTTACAGATTGAACATTCTCAAATTATGTCTGATGAGATGTTGAGATATGAGTATCTTACTTACTTGCTAATAAAAAAACAATATCCAAAATTAATAATGATAAGTATGTTTCCAAATTTGAAATTTCCCACAAATGAGTTTATCGATAAAGTTTTAAACGATGGTAGTACTATAACAAAAGAGTGGAGAAAAAAAGCTGAGTTTAAATATCAGAATGTAAGAAGAGAGACAAATAGAATTATTGGAAGACTTAGAGCAAACGGTCACACGTATGATGTGTCAGTGATGAACTACATCACTAAAAGAAACTCTGATCAAAGTCAACAAGATAAAGAATATAACAAAGAACTAAAAAGAAAAAATAAGCTTTTTAGAGGTCTTGAATTTGAGAGACAGATCATTAGAGAAAATATAATCAACTTACTAGCTTTTAATACAAATTGTGGATCAAAAATAATGGCGGAGTTGTTTTATAAAGAAATGACTGGTGAAGTTCCACAAGCTAAACTTTGTGATAGACTTTTTGATGAGTCTGACTCACTATTTGAAAGAACTAATAGAAAAACAGAAAGATAAACTTTTATTTAATAAATGGACATAGAATCTAATAATATAAGAGAAGAACTTTTAAAACTTGCAGACGCTAAAGAAATTAAACACTCTGTGACTTACATTAAAAAAGCTTCTGAGAAGACACTTGAAAAAATATACAAAGACTATCAAAGAGCTCAATTGAATGAAACAAATGAGATGTTAACAGACACCATCATAGGTAAGTTTTCAGACCTAGCGAAACATTTAGACTTGATTGACGACTCCACTGATTTAGGAAAAGAACTTTCTGAAAATAAACCATTTAGACGTGACATCAAACTTATATTAGAATACGTTACACCTTGGATTCCTTTAGTTGGAGTTTTATCAGGTGGACTTATAGTAGGTAAACATGTGTTTAATAAAAAAATAAATAATAAAGAAGAACAGAAAAGTGAAAACCCAATAAATAAAGAGGAATGTCAAGAGAGTGCAATGAACGAAATAAAGAACTAGAAGAGATAGAAAAAATTTCAAATAGAGTAAAAGACATCAACAATATAAAAGACATCCAAAAGATAAAACCATTTAATATGATAATTGTTGGTTCTACATGTTGTGGTAAAACAACTTATCTTCTTAACCTACTAGAGAGAGAGTTTTTAGGTAACTTTGATTATATATTTCTTATTTGCCCAACCTTTGAATTGAATGATACTTATCAAAATTGGGAGTATAAATATTATAAAGGATTTAAGGTGATTAATTGCGATCATGATGAAGTAGAGCTTTATCTAAAGAAGATTGAAATAGCCGCCAGTGGTAAAAATTCCTTAATTATTTTAGATGATTGTGCAGCAGGAAAAACTGTAAAAAATAAAACTTCAACGTTTGTGAAATTAGGATTTTCAGCAAGACATGCTTTATTTAGTACGATTGTTATAACACAACAACTTACTTTGATTGCAAAAGCTTATAGATCAAATATAGATAGAGTTGTTGTCTTTTATAGTGAAAATGAGGATGATATGAATATCGTCTTTAAGGAGTTCTTTAGGAGTGCTTCTCAAGAGGAGAAACACAACATCCTAAAGAGGTTAAAAAACAAACGATTCTCGAAATTGGATAAATTAGTTGTTTATCCATATAATTATACAATAGACTAGGAAGAGATAGAAGCAATGATATTATCAATCACTTTAAGATCGCTTAAAAATTTAATTTCATCAGATTCTGAAAACTCACCAGTTCTCAAAATTGTGATGATCTCATTACAAATCGTTTGATAATTTGTACTTGAGAATCTAAGTTGTTCCACTTTATTCTCTAATTTACTTTGACTTAAAAAAGCTGTAATAGTAGTTCCTACACCTGTTATGATTAGAGTAAAAGGATTAATAATACTAATTCCAGCTCCAACAGCTGTTAAAACTAGTCCAATAGTTTGTAATGAGACTTTAAGTGTTTTGAGTTTTTTATATTTCTTATGTTCTTTTTGATATTTTTCAAAATAGTTATTATAGATCTTAAGTAGTTTTTCTTGAGTTTCCACATTAAGTTTATTTGATATATGATTAAATCCACTCATTTATTTAATACTATCTAACTTTTCAGTAGTGTACGTTTTCAATGACTTTGTTTTTAAAGTTAACCAGAGCGTCACTTATAACAAATATCTTACACAACACATTCGCAGTTGTTGCTTTCTTTTTAATCTCTAATAATACACCATTTTGAGTATTGACTAGTTTTTTACCAGATCCAAATACAGACTTGTCTTCTACGGTTCTAAGATCAACCACCAAAGCGAACTTGTCTTTAAAGAACTTACTAATTATCATATTAGAAGTACTAGAGTCTTTATTAAATAGTCTTTTTGCCTCGTTGTACAAGTCTTCCTTTTTAATTCCTTGACTGTAAACACAATTTGGCACTCCTTCAATAGTGACTTTAACAGACTCCACGTTAGGATAAACATACTCTTCACTATCAGTGATTGTTTTGTTTCTAAATAACATCACAACAGCAGCCATACTTTTTCTTGGAAGATTCACAGTTTCATTCACCAAAGTAGCAGACTTGTCCCATTCAACAGTTTTCATCAAAGTAACATGTTCAAAACTTAAACTTCTTCCAACATCGTATCCAGACAAAGCTCGACTAACCAGGGTTTCATTTTCAATCGTCTCATACTCAAGTTCAATATTCTCCAAGGTGTAACCTTCAACACGTTCTCCACTTTGAGCTACCATGATACTACTTGCTGTGGGAAGAGTAATCTTAAATTGAAAATTATGACCCATAGAGTAAGGAGCAAGCAGTCCATGATCTCCGATGATTTTATCAAGTTTAACCTTTTGTTTTGTTCCAATGATACCTTGAACCAAAGCATCTGATACTTTTTGAGCTGATCCAGTTTTTGCTCCGTCATCAGAACCTGAGATCAACTTTTGAGTGTTTTCATTAGCTATTCCAAATTCTATTCTTTCAAATCTAACTCTTTCAGCCACCCACAAGTCTTTGTAAACTTCAAACTCGCTATGACCATTATTATCATAGACATTTTCACCTCCTACACTTACAGTGAGTTTCTCTAATAGAAGTTTTCCAAGATTATTTAGAAACCAAGACTTGCTATTTTTGTTTTTAAGGTCAAACACAAACTACCAAGAACTAGACAAACATCAGACCTTAGTTTTGGAATGTCAACATAAATCTCTTCTCCAGGATTTGCTTTATTAGGATTAAATGTAATGGTATGTTTCGTTCTAATTCCTTTGATGTCACTCATTTTAAGTTTTCTAAAACCAGGTATAAGTTCTTCCATTTATTTAATAGTATTTATTTTTTCTGTTTTCGTTTGTTCTTGTACACATCATAAACAAACCAAGTTAAAGCTAAAACTAGTATCCATAAGTTGTTAGCTAAGAAACTTAGTCCTTTTGCTCCCAATTTTAGAGCGGTACTTACCAAGTTTAAAATTGTACTTCCGATTGGACCTAATTCTTTTACTATTTTTGCCAAGGTCTTTACAAAAGCACTTGTTGTCTGAGCTCCTTTTTGAATCGCAGTTCTTCCTCCAATGATAATAGAAGTAATGATTCCACCTATCGCTATAGCAACACCACTTAAAGCAACTAAATTCTCTTTAGCCCACTTTTTATACCTTTCAATTCTCTCAAGATCTATAAGTTGATTATTTCTAGATTCTTCATTACTTCTTTGACTTATTGTTCTATTTACAGCTTCTCTTAGACCTACAACTCTTTCTTCTAATTCAATAAATTCTTCTGGATTATCTGTGGCATCTCTTTGTTCTATAGTTTCATTAAGTTTCTCTTGAAAATGATCAGCTTGTTTTTGTAAGGCACCATCATCACCAAGACGATCAACTGTGTTTCCAGTTGGTTTTAATACTCCTTGAAGTTCTCTATTTTCTTGTGGACTTAAGCCACTAATATAAGACATATCTGCTGTTGTATCTACTAAGTCGATTGCATCATGAAGTTCATCTTCTTTTGTGTTTCTCTTATAAAGTATCATTTCTATTTCATGTTTGAACTGTTCTACTGCTTCTTGAGTAGATTTTGAAGTGTTATAAACAAGTTTACCTTTAGATCTTTTCAACACGATTTGAGGTTTTCCTCTTTCATTTTTTTCAAGTAAAGGTTTATACATCACATGATTTTTAGGAGACAATCCAAGATTAAGTCTAAATTGGATTTCTCTATCTGTGTTTTTAAATCTAAAATCAGGATTTGTTTGTCTTATAAAATTTTCAACTGCTTTAGAGGGTTGATTCTCTGGTTTTTTGACATTCTCCAAAGTTGTGTCCAAGTCCTCAAAAGTTGGATTGATAAATGATGTTTGTCCTTCGTTGGTGTCAGTAATATCAATTTTGTTAGGTTCATTGTCAAGTACAGTCTTCAAAGTCTTGATCTGTGTTTTATGTAGTAAAGGTCTTTTTTCAATATCTAAGTCTTTCAGTTCAGAGTCCATTTATTTATTAAGATGTGAGATATCTGTTTTCTTAATCCAAGAATTATGTCTATTGTCATATCCTAACCACTTTACTAAGACTTTATCACCACGAGTCTTGAGTATTTTCTCAACTCTAAAAATGTTGTCTCGTTTGTCAACAGGACTTAGTTCTTCCTCATAAAATTTGCCAAGAATAGATTCACCATCTGTGTCTTGAAGGTCATAGGTGTTTGGATCTCCTCGAAAGACTTTTGATATCTTGAAAACTTCTGTGAAATTGGCTTCATAACCTTTCTCAAAGATAGTCTTATACCTACTTACTCTAACATCTTCTCCTACTTTATATTTGGGTAAAGGATACTCTCCTGTCCAAGATCCATACAAAGTATTCCAAACTTGATGTTCATTATTTTTGTTAACGTCAGCAGGTTTCATAAGAATAGTACTATGTTTTTTGTGGTTGTAGTTATAAGTAAGATCATCTAAAACACCCACCCATTCATAAGTTCCTCTGGCGTAAAAGTATTTCCACATCATAGACTTCAGGGTACGATTAAATCTCTCCACGATGGCTGCTTTTCTTTCAGAGTACGTAGAGAAATACTCTATGTTGTGTTTTTTAAGTAAGTCTCTTACTCCAACGTTATAAAATTCTTTTCCTTCATCAAATTGAGCAAATTTAGGGTATTTCCCAAATCTTGACTTAAACTCAAAGAGTAAGACCTCAACAGACTTTGTCATACTTTTTGTGTCCTTACGATACACAGGAACCGTAAAAGCAAACCTAGACAACACTTCGACACAAGTGAGAATCCAATAAAAGTCATCGTTTGAGCTTGATAGTTTTTTCATGTCGACTAGGTCCATTTGTACTTGATCGGCTAGATTGTTAACATAAGTCTTTAAGAATTTATGAGGTCTAACAACACGTTTGTATCTAGTGAATATGTCTTGTTTTTTTAACCAACTGCATATTTCTTTTCTTGAAACACTTAGACCTTCTTCTAGAGCTTGTTGATAAAGTTTCTCAGCAGACATGTACCCAGTTTTTGGATCATAATACAAGTTTCTTAATTCTTGTTCTTTTGCAAAACTACTCATTTATTTAAAGAAACTTTAGTTTTCTTACTGAATGTATAACTCTAATAACACACTACCAACATGAACTCCTGTCCAAAGATTTGTTACAACATCAAAAGTAAACTTCTCCCAAATTCCATTATATAGAACAACCTCACTTTCTATGTCTTTATAATGAGTGACAGATCCATGAAGACTTTGATTTGTTATTATTGGTAAAGTTACAAAAGCTGAACTTCTTGTTCCAGCTGGATTGAAATTTAAAGACTTATTTACTGCATCACACTGAACACTGATGAATCTTAAACCTAAATTGATTTCACATTCATTTTCTGACTCAACCCAGATATTTGGAGGAATTTGTTTATTCACTGGAAATCCTAACAATAGTCCAAATTTATTGAGATTTGCTGTAAATGAACTAAATATTTTACACTTGTTTGTGTATGGAAGTTTCTCGAGTTTAAAATTGTGTTTTTTCAGTTCATTCTTAATGTTATCAAAATTTAAATAACCTTCTAGAATATGATATTTATCTACAACTTTTTTGTTTTCAATTTTATGAATAAAATTATTTTTAGATGTGACATTTTTGTAATTCCAGAATATGGATGCTGATTTTAGAAACAATTTTGAATCCGAAGTTGTTGTAATTCTTTTGTCTATATGAAATTCTTTATGAATAATATCAATAAAAACAGTAAGCTTGTTCATTTATTTTATTAAGTTTACTTATTCTGTTACAGAGAACTTGAATCTCTTTAAATAAATGAATGAAGATGAAGCAAAAAGATATTACAAAATTGTGTACGGAGAAAATTATGAAAAAGCTATGAATATTTACAACACTCAAGTACAAAAACTGAAAGATGACTTTTCAAAAAAGTATCCAAATGCTGACATCAGCAAATTTGAATTTGAAGTTATCATAAGTCCGGATCTAAAAACAATAGACACTTCTATAGACTATGACGTCAGCGAGTCTTTTGGAACAGACATTACTTCAAAAACATTCAAAGATAAGTACTTTTGGTCATTATTTTGGACTCCTAGAATTTGGAACTCAAGAGGTACTGTGACTTGTCTAAAACTTGAAGAAAACAAGATTGATTTTGAGTCATTTGAGACCTATGTGAATCAATCAGATCATTTCAAGTGTCAACTTGAACCACTTGACACCAGTTGGAAAAACTCAAACGGTGATTCAGACATCACTAAAGCAAAGTTTAACTACCTAGAAGATCCTTATTTTACAAGTCTAGTTGCTGCTTATGTCTTGAGTTACAAGTCAGGAATGAGCATAGAACACATCACTAATTTAGGTCAACCTAAAGTGATCTCAAGTATTAGTAAGTACTATTTTTATTATCATATGAAGAGGTTCTTGAAATATCCAAACAAACTAAGACCTTTTGTCAACAAAGACGATCTGAAGCTCATACAAAAAAGTATTCCTACTAAAAAAGTTTGGAAATACAAATTAAAACATACAAGAGAAGCAATATCTAGATTTTTAGATAAGCATCCTGGAGTTAGAAAGTCTCACTATGTGTTTCCAAAGAATAATCATTCGATGGGAATTCTTGGAATTGGCTATGAATACGTTGACAAAATAGTTCCTAAAAATGAGTCAGAAGACTTTAAGTCATTCATAAAATCAAGTTCTGATGGTCTTACGGAAATAGGTCAAAAACTACTTCAACAAGCTATGGAAAGTTATGTTTATTGTGTACTTGGATCTCAAGCCAAGACAAGATGGTCTATTGTGAACAAAGGCGCAAAAAGTTCTCAGACTCAAGAAGTTTTTCATAAGCTCGTACAAGACACTGTTGTGCAAGATGATCCTACTGTCTTGATCTCAGATATGAGAAAAGCTATAGAAGACACAAACGTTGTATTAAATATGGTAGTAAGTCCGGGAATTATTTTAATTCCTTCTGATATGATCATATTAGATACGCCAGTAGAAGGATTTAACAATACTTTAACTACTGCTGATGCGTCAATGAAATTTGGTAAGAATGAAAACGTTAATTTTGAGCAACTTTCAAGTAAGAAAATTAACCTTGAAAAGTCCTCAAAAGTACCTAAGACAAATTCTAAGCATATTTCAAGTAAAAAAATTAACCTTGAGAAGTCCTCAAAAACTCCTACAAATTTCAAAATCGACCTTGAGAAGTCCTCAAAAGTACCTAAGACAAATTTTGAGCAAATTTTAAGTAAAAAAATTAACCTTGAAAAGTCCTCAAAAGTACCTAAGACAAATTCTAAGCAAATTTCAAGTGAAAAAATTTACCTTGAAAAGTCCTCAAAAAATGATCATTTCATTACAGCTGGAGTTTTATTAATTTTTGGCCTACTTTTTACAAAGTTTGTACGCAGAGAAACTTAATGCTATTAAATAAATGACTCTAAATTATGGTTATACGCATGGTGAAAATCAACCATGTAAAAAAGTATATTTGTTTAACTTTCATTATCCTAGATTAGCAAAAGATGTAACATTAGATCCTTTTATAAAAAGAACTATATATGACTATCCAATTTCTTCAATTTATCATCCAGATTTAAATGAAAATACAAAAATAACTTTGTTATATCATATGTTTAATAA
>JAOBYK010291118.1:0-19830 GCA_025434845.1 Phenganax subtilis | reverse complement strand
ACTACATTCAACACTACAGTAGCACTATATTTGGCAGTACATTGAAATTGACCTTCGGTTCTGACTTTTTTGCTGTACTATAAATGAGCATAGTAAATGGTGTTTTCTTCTCCAAAATTTGAAAGATTTCTTTTGTTTATTTCCGCTCCATTGTTTTTGTCGCTACTGCGCCTGCGCGAATATTTGCATGAATCATCATAATTTTCTGGCGGTTGTCCCGAAAAAGTATTTTTAAAATTTGCTTCATTTAAAAACGGTGAAGGCGTTACAAGTATTTCTGCTGTTACTACGACTTATACACAAACGCTAGAGTACAATAATAGCGCAAAAACGTGAAAAATACTCGCAGCAAAGTCAAGTAAAGTGTTTGGAACGTCAAGCTTGTTCACACCACTCAGACCGGTTTTTTGACGCAAAAACAACATTACTTTCCATCGCTCAGAATAGACCCGAGTTGATTTTATTGCAGTTATAGAAAATCTTTTGGAATCAAAGCAGTTAGTGGTCTATAAAAGCACAAAATCCTTGAGAACATTTTAAATAGTTCTGAGTTTCACTCAATAGCAATTTGTATTATGGTTTAATACGTACCAACACAATATCTTTTGAATGATGTTTTTCTGTAATACCGGAAACAATTCCCACGTTGTAAACAACAGCAAAAAACAGGTTTCTAAAGGAAAAACAAAATTCACAAATCATTCGCACGTAATTTCAATTCCTTTTACAATCAGTGCTGATAAAAGCCTTTTTCTGCCGTAGTTTTTTAAACTACTTTAATTCACAATAACATTTTAATGGCGAAAAGATCACGTGTTGAAAAACTGAGCGGATTTCATGAAAAAAGAGGTCGATTTGTAGCCATTTCCTCAGATAGTTTAACAGCAAGACGTGATGGGGATACTTATGATCATGGCGTGTGTTTTAGCCAAAAGCCTTTGAAATTGGGTGATGTTTTCCAACTGCGAATAACTGAAATGGATTTAAAATGGGCTGGTTCTTTGGTAAGGCATGTTTCACTGAAAAATCACACGGAATAATAACATGAATGTTTAAGCTTTTGAAGTTCAGTTCAGTTAACATGATTTGTTCCAGCATTTGTGACAAAAAAAGCCTGTTGTCAGTAAATTTCACAGTTTAATTTTGGCCACGCTATGCTTGTTTTGAATTCATTGTTGGCTGAGACTGAAAATATATTGCTTAGTTCGTCAGAGGTCGTTTGTGTAATCTGATACTGTGTAATCTGATGACAATACCGAAAAAGGTTGGAAGTCAATGCTCTGGAACATGAAAATCGAACTACCCACCACACTGAACACCCCCAAACAGTTTATACAGTCTCTACAGCCATACTGATTATAAAATACAAAATTCAGTAGAACTCTAATGATGAACTTAGTCAACTCGGTCACTTTGTCATCCCTCTCGACATCCACACTTTCTTTGCAACATATTGCCATCACCTTACATGGGTTAATTATCATCTGTCATTGTTTCTCACTAAAAGCAAACATTTGAAAAGATATTTTCAATTTCAGAGACTTGGTGTAACAACATGTAACCCGTCATCATCGTCTTTAAACATTGTTCGAGCTGCTACAGATCTTTTTAGCGACGACTTTCAGGATTTCTGGATTCTCTCCGGAGGTCGTCTTCATCATGGTGTGAATGAGGAGGACTATAGTCTCAACTTGCACAGTCTTAAAGTAGACAGCAGAGTTGGCGTGCAAGTTACAAATAATGGGGATCTAGTTTTTTATTTTGATGGCATTAATATGGGGGCAGCTGCATGTGACATTCCCACAAAAAACCCAATCTATTGCATATTTGATATTTATGGACGAACTAAAGTGATCTCAAAAGAATTATTTCAAGGTAACCAAGTTTTCCCTTCTTTGTTTTTTCATTCAAAGTCAGTACTTGGCTACAATTCCCAACTTTTTCCTTCCATAATCTTGTATTCATGACGTTGTCTCTTTAATCTTCTGTTACTTGTGCTTTGGATATCATGTCTTTATCATGTTTTCATCATTATTGATGCTTCTATTCTGATTTCTAGCTGAAAGACTTGAAGATCTTTGCAAGAAAAAAGTGAAAAAACTTTTTAGCAATGAAAACATTAACAAACTATTTTTACCGAAATGCTTGATAGAGGACATTAGACGGATGAATAGAACAGACTCCAATCCTAAAAATACAAATCCTTTTGGTTTTGTAGATGTCCTTTTTCATGGGTAAATTGTGTAGAAAAAAGTAGTGGTACCATTCAAATTGACAAAGTAGAATTCTAATGCTTTAAATAAAAAAGTACCATTAATGCTGCATGCAAAATGCTTGCATACACAAAATAAAAAATTATATTTTTGATAATAAAACCATCTGTTATATGCGTATTAGAAGTTGGTTCAGTCTGGCTAGTTGAAGTAACTACTTGGGTGAATATGAGAAAGTGGTAGTTAACTAATTAAGCATGGTATGGCTGTAGCAGTAAGAACACAACTCACACACAGGTATAACGAGCAGAATTCTTTAAAAGAGAATAAATGAGTTAAATTATATGTGCATGAATATATTAATAAAATGATTTGGTAGCAAATAAGTATGTTATTTGTATCATAATTGTTACTTTAGTTTGTCTCAACTCAATGTTATTTTTCATTCAAGAAAACATCTTTTTAGAAAAGTTCTAATCTGACCTCAATGAGACAAAGGTCATGTTACAGGATATTTTTCTCCTGTAATTCTGAGAGTTGCATTGTGCAATAAGGCAATTTAAAATCTAATATAACCCAACAATTTTGAATTTAAAACTCACATCACGCAGGCACAGATTCATTATCACGTGCTGGGGGAAACTCAACTTTACTGCCTGGATCTTTCTTGCAATAAATCTTTCTAGGTCTACGGTTCCTTTGAGGTAGAGGCACAAAACCGTTAGTCCCATTCACCAATGAAAATTCAAATTGCCCATTTGACCAGTCTTGACCATCAGCTTCATCAGGGTTACCATTTTCTTTCGTTAAATTTACCTTCTCTCCTGTCGCAGTCCTAAAAATTGGGCCCCCATCATCTGGCGGGCTCTTGCGAACATACCTTCGTTTTGTCCTGCGGTTATTATGATTGATGGGATCACCGGACTCACGAGCAGTTGTGGCTTGTGATGACATGATTTCCTCAGGCTTGTCTTGGACTTCTGTATCTTCAACTGCTGGACCACTGTCCCCAGTACTTTTAGAATTCTCAGCATTCATGTTACTCTCATTAACTTTACCACTTGATTTCGATGAATTTTGATTGGAATTTTGTGATGTACTAGGATGACGTTGGCGTTTTGTTGTTTGCTCCTTACGAGCATTGCCTGGTGGTCCTCTACTACTGTAAGGTCGGGAGGTTTTGGCTCCGAAATCTTTAGGCTTTGGCTTTTCAAAAGCTACAAAAAAAGAATCAGTTTAACATAAAAAAATGATTGCATACTTATAAGAGTGACACTGAAATATTGTTTAGTTGTCACATACCATTTCGTTCAGATGATTTGTTGCCTTCCTTAGAAGCAGGCAAAACCTTAAAAAAAAATTTCATATATGTTTTGCAGAAGCCAAGAGTTCTGTTGAGTTTATTAACTAATGGTTTAATTATGTGCATACCTGTTGCTCTTTTAAAGCTTGCTGTAATCTAGCATGCATCTCAGCTTGATCTTTAAGATGTGACGGCGAGAGTACTGGTCGTTTTTCATTCTTTGAATTACTACTTCTGGCTTCACTAGACTTATCAGCTTTACTAGAACTCGTTGTACTTGTGGTGGAAGTGTTTGTCTTCACAGATGGAGGCTTCTGTGGACTTGATTGAGTTGGTTCTGGGTGTTTTCGTTTGTATGGTGTATAGGGGTTTTTAATTGGTACAACTGTTAAAAAACAACATAATGAAATGATCAACTATATGATCAAAGTGTTTAGACAGTTAAGCATTAGAACTAAAGTTAACACAAGTGAATATCTGACCTTCACCAAAACTTTTCACAGTCTAAAAGATATTTTATAAAAAGACATTACAATTACTTAGGTCTTCACAAATATTTGTAAAAGTAATGTCAACATTAGCATCAATACAAACACCATACCTCGATCATTTTTTCTTGTTCACATACAAATCTAGTTGTCTTTCCTAAATCTTCATCTATCCTTCTTTCTCCAACAAAATGCTGAAAAAGATAAAGAAAACAATGACTTCTGCTCCAAAAAATTAAGCAGAATTTTTTATTCATTAAATAATTTTTAGTACCTTTATTTCATTTCGTAAATCTGTTGTTTGTTCATCATCCATGCTTCCAACTCGATTGCATTTAAAATTCAATAAAGATGCATCTTTTTGTCTATCTTCTAAAAGTTTCTCTACAAAAGAAAAGAAATACACACAAACCTTGATGTATCAAGACAATTACCAAAGTATACATGACACTTGTTTCTTCAGTCATACATACTTGCTTCAACTATAACTGACTGTAATTGCTCCTCTAAATACTTCTCTCTTTCATTCAACCTAAAAATACGACAAGAAGTTGAGCATAGCGCATTCAATGTCTACCAAAATTCATTTTAAAATAGTGAGATGTGGCAGAAATGATATGCACTTACGCTTCTCTTATAGCTTGAAAACTTTTTGCCAATGTTTTTGTACATGATTCTGCTTGCTGCAAACAAAGGTTTTTGTTTCAACTATTCAATCTAATCTTAGTTTTTAAGTTCATGGATGGGTAGGATAGTAGAGTATTGCTAATGAAATGTTGTCCCTAATAATCCAGTAAAACAGGACTGGAGCCATTGCCTAGACAACTTTAATGAAAGCCACTTGGACTAACCTCATCCAACATTGATTGATATCTGGCTATTGACACTGACGATCTTTGAAGATCCTTATGAGATTTTTTAATCACTTCAGATCCTGACGCTGTCCGCACTCTTGTGTGTTTCTCGTTCGCTGAAAGTCCCCCACGAGTTTTGTTAAACGAAGCCGAGTTTTGAGATGAGCTAGTAGAATCTATGGGAGAGAGGGGAGATGATGCTACGGGCAAGGGAGAAGGTAAAGGTGGTGTAGAAGTCATGTCACCTAGCTTTTGGTGGTCGGTCACAACAGGTTTCAAGTTAGCAACAGGTTTAGAAGTGTCTTCGGTTTTATTGGCTGGTTCACCTGAAATACAACATAATATTATACCTCATATTCAAATTGTCCAGTCAGAAAGCCGTATTTGTACCACATGACTGGTCGATTTTTTCCAGTATAGCATCCCAGTCCCCTATTTCCGAGCTTGAGGTGTGATATTAAATATATCACACTGAGATATTGAATATACCTCATGCGACCTCTCACGAGGCTTACACGCATCCACTCAAAACATTGAAAAATGGCGGAAGCCGATAGCTCATTCTCTTCAAATACATATGTGGTTCATATTTTCGGTATAATATATCATTTATAGACCCTCCGCTTGGGAGATTCGGGTAAATATTTCCCTCAGTGATAATATTTCCCTTGGGCTTCACCTTCGGGAAATATCATCACTTCAGGTAACATTTACCCGAATCCCCCCGCTCCATTCTATAAGTGATAAGTATTCAATCACTTCAAACATGATATTCTTAATCCAGCACTGAATTTTTAATTACTTTAATCATAAATTATTGGGACAGTTAATTATAAATACCAGAATGTTGTCCATTTTCCACATCACGATTGGAAAGAATTTGACCAATTTCTTTCTGTTCTTTCCCTTTTTTCTCTTCAGGTTTTGGACCTGGAAAATACAAATAAGGAACAAGTCACGCAGGAAAATTAAACTCTGATGCTGTTCTTCACTTCTTCGTACCTAACAATGTGTTTTCAGGGAGTGTTTCTTCTTGACAATGAGAACCATCAACTGCCTGTTTGCCCAGTGTCTTTTTTGCAGATTTTTTCTTTTTACGGTTCTGCAATAGACAGTCAAAATATGAATTTATACTGTAACTGGTCATTGCTTATCATTAACTGCTAAAACAAAGTGGGCATAACCTCAGCCAACACTACAAAACAGGCCATACTGAAATTATTTCCTCAACTTTCATTAAGCAAATACACACTGCCTCCAATTCAAACAAAAATCAAAACCCAAATTGCCCCAAACTAACTCTTTCCATACAGATTGAACACAAACAGAACACGCAGAAGTATATTAAAAGACTGTTATAAATATAAAACAATGCTGTGAACATTAGAACGCAACAGTTAACTAGACAACATTCTAGAATTCGTGTAAATGCTAAAATATCCCCCAGCAATTACAGCAATAGAAACACATATAATATGCAAACTAGGTTCAATTACCATAGCAATTTAACAAAGCGTAAGTTTTGCCTGATATTGAGGTGATATGAATGATTTCAGAGACAAACTTATCCATTAAATTTTACTTTCATATTGTTTTAAATAAGATTTGTCAAGAATTCGTTAATGCTTGCAGAAATTTCGAAAATGATTCGTATTCCAGATGTTATTTCAAACCTGTATTCCAGTTGAAACAATTCTCATTACTAAGCAATAATACGAAAATACTCTTCCGTTCGGCATCTATTAAACTGTTCCAGGTTTCACCAAAAAATTTAAGTAAAATTGCTAAGGCTTTCGTAGTCACCTCGATTTCGAAATACTTGAATTTTTAGCAGTTTGCTTCAGCAGAGTAAACAAATACTACATAGTAGGAATTCAAATAAGAGTATAAAATGCCCCAAAGCTTGTTAAAATCAACATTGAAATCGACTTGAAAATCAAAACGTTACATGGAACAAAGCCATCATGAATTAGAACTTCTAAAATTCTAAAATGTCAAAATTTACAAGCGAATATTTTTCTGGTAGTAATATTTGGTATAGTTTCTTTGCATTCGCAGGTCGCTTTATATTTGAAATATAAACAAAACCCCTCGTGCAATATCAACCTTTTTTTTCCCTTGAACAACCCATTCATTTGAAGCTTCCATTTCACCGTCTAAAACATAAAAATTCAAGTCTAAATACTTCAAAAAAACGCGCAACTTCACAGTCGCCATGTAACAAATAAAGAATTCCACAACTATATTAGAATACAACTTTAAATATTACAATTTTGTTTACCAAAATATTGCATTAAAATCATGAAAGAATACATGGTTTTACCTGCAATAAAATACTCCAAAGCTCTATCAACGTCGTAATCACAGGCTTGCAGAACTTCAGCAATTTGGCTTTTACTTTTCGAAGGAATTGCTTCGAGAAGTATAGAGATCTAGGGAAGGTGTAATATCGAATGTGCACAAGGTTTATTGAAACGAACGACGGCGGGAAATATAATGGTCAATTGTGTTCACAGAAACATGAGACACGCCATCTGTCAATATTTTATAGAGTCTTTTTGTACCTTCTTTTTTAAATTCTCTGGCAAAGGTTGTATTTTGTCAGCCGAGACATGACCGCGACCAGTATCGTAAAGTTCGTTCGCATCTAGACAACGAAAACAAGCAGTACTGAAGCGACGTTACACGCGACAGGCAAAATTTATAAAACTCCAGCACAATGTGACATTTCAACCGACCTTTAGACAGTTTTATCTGCCGGCTAGCCATAGACTATTGTGTCAAACTGTTCCCGGAAGTATGCAGGGAAATCAACATGTTGTTCGATCGCCTCGAACGAGAAATGTTTTTAAATCCAAGTCCTGCGCGGGCTTCCCCGCGAAGACCTCGCGCACTGTCATTGGCTAGTATTTTACTTTTGAAAATTATTAAAACGCCCTCAAAATATGATTGAATGCCGTTTAAATATTGTAACGCATGCATATACTTTAAATCATTTTTTAAAAGTATTGCAAGAGAAATGATTGAAAACAAAATTATCACGCAGTAAAAGCTTTGGTAATTTATGCGAACTGATAGGTCTTACACGTGGTCTACATGAAGTATACGTTTATTAAAGTTGGTATACATAAAGTATCCCTCAAATTTCAGATTATTTGATCATTAAATAAAATATATTTCGAGAAAAGTGCAAGTTCTTTTACTTTCCTCACACACTCCGTATAAATTACTTGCACCCTGAACAACCCTGAAACAATTTCTGAAAGTGTTTAATCTTTCAATAAGTTTATCGGGACTTTGAAAGCCGGGGGGGAAGCGGAGTGTACCAATTTAAATACTCCATCCAAATGTCAGCTCATCTTGGAAATAAAATACATTGGATATAAACATCAGCATCTCTTTATGTCGAAACATCTGTCTAATGCTAATCATGTCGGATGATACGAAGTATATCAGTATTAAGGAAATTCGGCCAGGCGCGAAAAACATCAACGCTTTGTTCATCGTTCTTGACATCGGTAGTAATATAAAGCCAATTTATTGTACATAATCTTCTTGTTTTAAATTTTTTCGCGATGTATTAGCTAGACTGTTCTAGAAATCCTACCCAAGGTCCCATCGAAATACGATGGTATAGGTGGAATATTTTATTGCACAAAATAAAATAGTATGCCATCAGTTATTCAGAATAATCAAAGTAGGGCACATTGAGACACTTTGTACCTCAACAGCTCATTGCCATCCTGTTATTTCACTATTAGGTAAACCAAACAAGACGAAAGATGGCCATGAGGTCAGGTCTTGTAGAGTTGCAGATAAAACTGGCTGTGTGAATTTGTCTGTATGGAATGACTATGGCACCTTGATGCAGAGTGGTGATATTATCCGCTTACAAAAAGGGTAATCCAATGAATGTTCACTCCTTTCCCTCATGAGACAAGTGATTTAGTGACTTCATCACCCAGTAGCACTACTAATCCACACACAATTGCCCATCCAGGTATGCGACAATATTCAAAGGGGCAATGACACTGTACATGAGTAAGAACGGCTCTTTGGAAAAGATCGGAGAGTAAGCTTTGCAAAACAATTATACTTTCAAGTCTCAAACAATTGCTGTGTGATATTGTACCACATCAACTTATTTGTTGTTTTTATTTCTTTGTAGTTTTTGCATGGTGTTCTCCGAGCAGCCAAACATGAGCGATCCCAATGCAGAGTTTTTACAGCAATATAAAAAGGTACATACCTTTATGATTAAATTTTTTACCCAGACCAATATCATTGTATCAGTACACATTACTGTTTGATCAATTTTTGAAGGGAAATGAAAAACCAACTAGAGACACACCAACCACACATGCATCTCAAACTCCTTCCCTGTCCTCAACTCCACCCCCACCTCCCCACGGACCGTCACCCAACACCTCATCCACTCACCAGCAAGCCCCGTCTGATCCACGGTCTGCAAGATTCCATCCTTACCAACGAGACCAAGGGAATGTTGTGAACGCAGCCAAGGACCCACGCCTGCGGAACAGAGGAAGTGTTGGTACCAATGGAGGAGGAAGAGGGGCTAGCTCATCCACAAGAGGCGGGGGAAATAGCAGTTCTGAAAGTACACCTAAGAACATTATAAACACCTCAAGAGACCCCAGAAATCGAAATAGATAGCATAGATACTTCAATAACTTATTTAAAAGGCATGTTGAAGATTTGTATTGTAATCTTTTAAAAGCTTGACAGGTAACATTTAGATATTTCTTAATCTTTTGTAAGTGCAATGCAGACAATATCATTTGACTTGCTTAAAAAATAAATCACTATAGTGCTAGATTTTGACTCTTGTTGTGTAGTAGTTGCGTTAGCGTCAATTCATCCTCACTAAGGAGTCCAATGTTGTTGACTAAGCTACACTGAATAACTGCAGTTGTGGTCAACTTCCAGGTATCGTGAGAAAACGATGCTGGTATAAACTTATGAAGACGACCACTATTAACTGTAGATTTCGTTTCACTGACCCTAACGCGGTATCATGACCTCCCTTCCGTACCACTTATCACTTATATCCCGGAAGTTCATCTGCACTTGCTGCTCACAAAGCAGTTACCATTGTGTCTAGCATCTGTATCCAAAATACAATGGTAATGGGACTAATAGCGTGCCTTTTTTCATTGTTCGGTGCAATACTTTGGAAGCAGTGCTGCGGAATTTCACTTATACACCAGTATCAAGAATATCCTTTCCAGAACGTCTCATTGTCGTGGGATATCAGAGTCGAGGTAAAATTTGCACTGAATAAATATTAACAATATCAGAGAATCAAGGACTTCTAGAAACGAAATGAAGTACCAATAAATGGAAACTGCAATACTCTTCCGCATAGCTTGGCATATGAACCTGGCATTCACGATTGACAATTTTAAATTCCCTCAAAGAACGAAGTTCCATATAGCCGCACAGTCTAATTAGCATAAAATACGTGCGGAATTTGCACAGCGCAAATAAGACCAATGTGTTTCATGCTAAGCAGATAATACTTCGTACCAGTTTATCTTCTCATAAAGACGCATGCCCAAGTTAGTTTCTAGCATATTATAGACGTCTTCAAAGTTCATCTTTGACGAACACGACCGCTGGGGTCAAGCTGGTCACCTGCACTCAAACTTTGAAAAATGAAAGAGTAAAAATTGTACATCAGTTCAATTCGCCAAGTACTCCATAACTCATATGTTAATATTTATAAGGACTTGGTAAGCAGGCTGACCCTGGAAGAAGTCATTGATCAAATGTCTCACGGAAGTTGGCAAGAAGGAGGTAAAAACTAACAAACTTTTCCTTCGTCTATTCTACTGCATACAATCTGTTCCTTTTCATATCTTCCTCAGGTCCTGCACCAGCTATCCCCAGATTAAACATCACTGCTTACCAGTTCGGAACTGAATGTTTGAGTGGCGATGTCGAGGCAGGGAATGCTACGTCTTTTCCGATGTCAATTGGCATGGTAAAGTACTCGTAAATTCGTTTCAAGCTCCTGAAAAGAACGATATTTTTGGTGTACTGATCATTTGTTTTATAGGGAGCCACATTCGATCCAGATCTCGTTCATCAAGTTGCTAGGGCTACTGGTATTGAAGTGAGAGCAAAAGTGAGGCATTGCGAAATCTATTCATCGCATTCTACCATAATTGTGCGAGCCTTTCCATATATTTCGAGCGAAAAATAAACGCAGCAACGTGATTCGCTAGCAAAATAATTTGCCGCGAAAAAGTCGAAAACAAGCCAATCACGTTGCCAGATTTCTTCTACGCGCGAACAAGTTCGCGTAGTGGAGAACGGGCTTAAAGTAGAAAGTACCACGGCGTGATGAGTTCGTCTCCATTCTTTTGTAGCATAACAGTTATGTGAAGGCAAAACAATACGGAATGCACACTGGTCTAAGCTGCTGGTGCGTCTGATTATCATTTCGACAGAACAAGTTATGCCAACAGTATTGGTACCGACTCTCAAAGTGAATATAACTCAATGATGTCCCCTAATCTAGAATAATTTGGTTTCTGTGAATAGGAGTCCAGTAATCAACATTATGAGACATCCTTTGTGGGGCAGAAATCAAGAAACGTACGGTGAAGATCCCTACCTTACCTCTATTCTTGGACAACAGTTTGTCCAAGGGCTACAGGCAGGTACGGACCTTCGGATATGTCAAGCATAGGACTGATACTAGTATGCAGTAAATAAATTTATCAGTAGTTAAATATTTTGATGTTTTCTCTCAGATGACCCACGTTATGTATTAGCAAACGCGGGGTGCAAACATTTTGATGCATATGGTGGGCCAGAAAACATTCCTCAAAGCCGTTTTAGCTTTGACGCAAAGGTAGACATACGTATCAGGCCTTTTTCACATATTATATGGTACTCCACAGAAAGCAGCACGCTAGGGATACCAGAACACCCGATTTAATACAAAACTTTGTTAAACTGTCAACTGCTGGTTTTAATTCGCTCGGGGAGTAGTCCAGTTTTATTGAACTGAATGACATTAAGTTGTGTGTATATATATAGGTCAGTGACCGTGACTGGTATATGACGTATCTGCCTCAATTTCAAGCGTGTGTTGAAGCAGGCACATACAGCATAATGTGCAGTTACAACAGGTAGGTACATCATCTCTATCTATCTTTTTACTCTTCGCTCTAACTAGCAAAACAGACCACTTCAAATGATTACAACTATTCAAGCATGGACAATCAGGAAAAATACTGTATAGTCCAATATCATAGTACATTAACAAGTTCAAATTTGACATGAGCGTTCTATCTAGTATTAACGGAGTGCCGGCCTGTGCCAACAAGAAACTACTTACTGATATACTAAGAACAAAATGGAAATTCAAAGGTACTTTTTAAAAAACAGTTGTCTAGAAACTACAATTTGCAATTACCTTTTCGCTGTCAAATAAGTCAGGCTTCTAGGGTACTGGTCCAAGCCTTTTTGAAGTTTCATCTACAACAAACAGAAATAGTATATTACAGTAGTATCTTCTCTCTCTATATAGGTTACGTTATTAGCGACGAAGGTGCTTTAGGTAATCATATACTGTATTTTAACTCCAAGTAAAGGAAACAAAACTGGTACGTTGAAACATTGGATCATGAATTGTAATACTAAATTTGTTCGTTCATTCAGAGTTCATTGTAAGCTGGCACAAGTACGCGGGGAATGCAGTTGAGGCTGCTGCAGCCGCGGTGAATGCCGGCTGTAACTTGGAACTAGGCCTGCCTAATGTCTCAAAGAATATTTATAGCTACCTAGGAGAAGCTGTCGCAGAGGTAAAATAGTTATTAAACGTATAAGAGATGACTCGAAGAGGACTTTGTTTTCAGAACCATGTTTCTTTTTTTTAAAGGGACTGATGGATGAATTGACATTGAGGGAGCTAGTAAAGCCGTTGTTCTACACGAGAATGAGACTGGGAGAATTTGATCCACCTGAGATGAATCCTTACACAAGGTCTGACACAGCAGACAGCTGAAACAATCTATACTACAGCATGCGACTAACACACTCCAAACTAGCTTACAGGATTTTTTTTTGACTTCACAGTTTGGATTTATCTGTAATTCAAAGTCAAGATCATCAAGAACTGTCCTTAGAAGCAGCCATCAAATCATTTGTTGTGCTAAAAAATGAAAAGAATTTGTTGCCACTGAAAGATTTGTCCATGAAAATAACGGTACGTTACCTGAAATCAATTATTATAAAACTTATTCTGGAAATATGAATTAAAATTTGATTTATGCCGTAATTCTAGTACTGTAATCTGTATCTATATATTATCCTAGATTCTTGGGCCATTTGCTAACAACATTGCAGGATTGTTCGGCGATTATTCACCTGATATTATGGCAAGTATACAAGGAGAAACTAATTCCTTGATTAGTGAATAAACTGTCTGCATACGGCAACAAAATGATACAGGTGTGACTGAACGAAACACAGCTGAATAGCCCTGGCTACTGGCTTAAAGCAGTTTCCTCGGAGCAGATTCTCTAACAAAACATTAGTCAGTTGTTTCAGCATACAATGCATGCATGAAATTTTGTTCTTTCAGAAACCTTACGTATCTACACCTTACTCAGCATTATCTTCGATCATGGGAGAAAAGCTAACCTACTTGGCAGGCTGTGCCGACCCAAAATGCAGGTAGAGTAGCCATGACTTCTGGGTATTCCTATATTGAATCTATGTAGCCGTTAATCTTATTGGAAATGGTTGTGAATTACATTTCAGAACGTATTATCCTGGTCCAGTAGTGGACGCTGCGAAAAAATCTGACATAGTAATTGTTTGTCTAGGGACAGGTATACTTTAACGAGCTCAACCTCAGATTTTAATGCAACGAATTGAAATCAGTGTTATAGATATTGAGGTTTTCCAGATGAAATGCTGGACACCTGAAATCGATCTTACTTCCCTCATTAGGAATCAGTATAGAGTCAGAGGGTGAAGACAGAGCAGAACTTTCCTTACCAGGCCACCAGTTTCAACTGCTACAGGACGCCCAATCCGTTGGTAAACCGACAATACTGGTATTATACAATGCCGGTCCAGTGGACATATCTTGGGCGAAAAGGAATATTGATGCGATTGTGTTAAATTTCCTGCCGGGTCAAAACGCAGGGAAAGCATTGATCGCTGTTTTACTTGGCATAGAGAATCCTGCTGGTCGTCTGCCGTATAATTGGCCAGTTAATATGACACAGGTTAGATTGTAAATCAATTCTAACGTAGTGTATACCGAAGGACATTTTCAAACCTCAAATGTTTTAAAAGCCGAGCCCCTGTGCAAACTACTTTAAGTATTTGCTTCAGATAGATTGAAAACATGAAAATTTTGACCTTTGAAAAAGTGCCATGAATTCCTCTGCAAGTTTCTTGAACGGAAAAACCAACAAAAGGGCAACGAAAATGTATCAGTACCTAATTGCGTTCCTTACAGGTTCCAGATATGACCAACTACTCAATGGAAGGACGTACGTATAGATATTTCAAAGGAGATCCACTATATCCATTCGGCTATGGTCTGTAAGTAGAAATATATATTAATATGACAACATTCAGTCATTACAGGACCTATTAAAAACTCACCATACTAAGGTCAAACATCAGGGGCCGTTGGTCGAAAGGTGGATAGCGAATTTTTCACAAAACTGGACAAAAAAATGTCGAAACTTTCATTTTCATCAACGATACAAATGATAGAGACTTTAATACGTGGAAGTCAGTCGTTATTTTATGCTGTAACGATCAATGTAACATCTTCCGACGGCTACAAAAAGTCACCACCCAGACGACAGCGCTATCCACCTTTCGAACACCCGGCCCCAGTACAACAAACCAATCATTATGATCCTAACAAGTATATCCTATAATTACCATTACAATAATAGTTCCACTTTTATTCATAGATCGTACACCAACTTCAGTTACTCAAACATTGTGGTACCTCAAGTTATCCAGCCTTGCAATCAAGCTGTGATTACAGCTGAACTCAAGAATGTTGGTCAAAGAAATGGTGACGAGGTAATATCCAACTATCTGATATTACGTTGATTCTCCAAGCATATAGAACGAAATGTGGTATTTTTTATCGCAGGTTACTCAAGTGTACATAAACTGGCTTAACGCTACGGTACCAGTGCCACAAATGCAACTGGCTGGCGTGAAAAGGAGTTTCGTTAAAACCTCTCAAACTATCACGGTATAAAAACTGTATGCATGTTTTCCTTGCAGTCCTGCAAAAAATTGATCAAGGAGGAACTGGAGCATTTGTTTTAAAATCAAACTAAGATGGAAGATTTTGCGCACTAAACACTGTGCGACCAACAAACTCTAGCAAGTTTGTAATAATTTCATTTTGCCTTGTAGCTATCATTCACGATTCAACCTGCACAGTTTGCAATCTATACAAACGAAATGGTGATTGAACCTGGTCTAATCAACGTTTATCTTGGCGGTCAGCAGTATGGACAGAAGACTTCGATGTCTTCCAATGTACTTCATGCTGTCATTAATATAGAAGGAACTACATCGGTGCCCCTGAGCCAATGTAACGGTAGCATTCTTATGACTGTGTGAAGAAATACCAAAGAAAATAGCAGCACAAAATGACAAAAACATGGACAAATACAGCACACAGCACGTTATATCTATATCTTAATTCATAAATACTATATGACAGTTCTTTTCTATGCGCATTTAAAATATCCATTTGTATATGAACTTGTAAATTAAATTAAAATTCATTTCTACAAATAGCGCGTTAAATACACAACTCTTTACACAATTAAATTATATACGTTTGAAATAGACTTTTAGGGAAGAAAGGGGTCTGCATTATAAATACTACAAGACAGAGAGATGCCCATGGGTGAACGGCATTCTCGTCTCTGAACAATTGTTGTCTGGAATTGTTCCACAGATGTCGGGACTGCAAGGGGATTCCATTACAATATAGACTACAGCAATATATCTTGAAGGATATAGTAAAATTGAATGATCAAACATCAGGAGCAACCGTTGGTTGCACCTAAAGAGAAAAGAAAAAGAGACGCATCAATTACACTCTGTTGAAGATTATTAATGGTCCAAATTCCAACTGGGACAAAACCAAGTTATTTCAAGCTAGCTTACCCCCAGCAAATTTCTCGGAATGTATCCGACGTGATCCCTCGTGTCACGTGCCCACCACCATTCTTTCTCTGTGACATCACCACGACGAATTACAGTCAAACGTTCTCCGCATTCGAAGCTAAGTTCATCTTTGCGACTCGCTTGATATGCGTACACGGAGTACACTACACCCTCGTTTGATAAACCGAAATTGTTCTCGAGGTCTACAAGATGAAAACATGATACTATCACGGTGAGATTTGATTCCCACGCCTAGAATTGTGGAACCGATGAAGCTAACATTGGATCAACGAGAAATCACTCTCACAAGACTCTCGGAAGAACAGTTTGTAACTTACAGAAGTATTTATCATACACATAGTTTAGTTTAGGTTTCCTCCTGTAGTAACACGGATAAATAAGGTAATACTCTTCCAGTATCTCTAAGAAGAACAGTTTAGAACTTATACAAATATCGACACCTATCTCTGTTTGTTCTAATACCTGATAAATAGGAGAAACATTGCTCATAATTATCCGAGTCTTTCTCGCAACAACGCGACGGTGTCTTCCCCTCAATCGAGGTCACAGCAAACACGCATGCGCCACGGTTGATCAGAAACTTGCACATGTCCGTACTGTTATTTGCGGCCGCACAATGGAGTGATGTCCTAAACGGATAGTTGAAGAAATTACTTTATTTACACTTGGAAAATGACGAGGTTCAGATTAGACTTCCATTACCACCTTATTACCCGCTCCACTACAAGCCTAGCCAACTAGGATTGACGGTAGCAGTAGTGCAAGTCTAATGTGAACTTTGCTAATAACCAAACTGTTAGCAACACAGTATGAGCTACTATCCTACCATCCTTGCATGTCAGCGGCATTTATATCACAACCATAGTCGACTAAGAACTTGACAATGTCATCGTGACTGTTGCATACAGCATGATGCAATGCTGTCAGACCTTCGTTATTCGGATAACTTGGGTCTTCAACCTTTGAAAAAAACATTCGGAAACATCAGTTTTCACATCAAGTAATGAACACGAAAATTGCTACCCTCAGGCCACGGACTGCGACTGCTCGCGCTACCTAAACCACTACCTATTTCCAGACTACTACTTCAAAGATAGGAAGCTGGTAGAATGGTATGTTGCTCTGTTATTTATACCTGATGAATGATGTTTTTGACTAGTTCCAGTTCTCCCTCAAGAGATGCGTGAAGTAAGACGGCATGTGGATCTAAACTCACACGCTTCCCGCTTTTTTTACCTACATAGCACGAAAAAAAGGAAAGTTGAGATACCACTTATTCTAGTGCAAAGAGAAGGGCATACATACCTCCCTTGCCCTTGCTTCTTCTTAAAATTGAATCATATGATCTCGCCCCAAGATCTCCGCCAGATATACCCGACCCAGTCTTTTCCTTTGGGCCCTGCTCTTCAATATTTGAATTTCGATTGCGTTGAGATGATGTCACTGCAGCAGTGGTGGTCTCTGATGCGGGATTGTTACTAATGCCGGAACCTCTGGCAGGAGGCGTTTTTGTCCGTTTTCTTGGCAAAGGTTTAGGAGGCTTCACAACAGATTTTGCCTTACTATCCACTGGTAATTTTGCTTCAACAGTTGTTTCAATTGCCATCTTTTCAGTAGGAATATTATCCGAATCTTTCTCAGCTCGAGTCTGTATTTGAATTGGCTTCACATCTCTTGTAGTAACTTTTAAACTAGTCATATCATTGAGAAGCTCTTGCACCACAGGAGAAGGGAGCGTACCTCCTTGAACTGGCAGCTTTCCTGAGGTAACGGTCGTATTTTCGACCCTGGAGTCGAAAACCTTAGGGGAGCTACGCCCCTTAGAGTCCACACTTCCAGATGGCGAAGAGTCGAACCCCCTCTCGGAAGAAGTACCCCTAGGGCCCAATGTTTCGGGGGAAGAGTGACCCTCTTTTGTACCAGGGATGAAGCGATCTTTAGACAGTGGGGATTTGGCGCGCTGCAGACTCTGAGGTGTGTTCTTCTGTGATGAAAAATCGAGTGCCATTGGGCTTAAAGAACGACCATTTTGAGTGCTCTGTTGCGTCACTGAACGCTTACTTGATGTTGGCGATTTCACTCGTTGATTGAAATTCGGACTAGTTAAAGAATTAGTTGCAGTTGGTGATAAACGACTCTCATTTTTATTGGAAATTGGTAGGCTGTTAGGCACAGAAGGTTTCTCAATTGACGGTGTTCGAACACGAGGTATGGAGCCTTCAGAACTGCTGTTGCTAGTCTGTGATGAACGTCTGTCCGTGTTTAATGCACCAAGGGTCAGAGGATTCGAGTTATCCAGGGAGTCACCGCGTTTTCGCTGATAATGAGAAATTGAACCAGCAGTTCGACTCGAGTTCGTTTCAGTTCGATTCCCGTTCAAATCACGATCGCTCGTGCACACTTCACTTTGTTTCGTGTTTATCTGAACGCTGCGCGCGTTCAATTCCCTTTGTTTCGACTTCGTTTCACTACGATTAGT
This sequence comes from Phenganax subtilis, assembly GCA_025434845.1. Classification (NCBI taxonomy): domain Eukaryota; kingdom Metazoa; phylum Cnidaria; class Anthozoa; order Malacalcyonacea; family Clavulariidae; genus Phenganax; species Phenganax subtilis. The sequence continues at coordinate 1,273 of JAOBYK010291118.1, read as the reverse complement.
GTTAAGTTCACTTCGTTTCGTGTTCAGATCACGTCCGTTCGTGTTTGATGAACGTTTTTCGGGACTATCGTTAGAAATAAACGCTTTTTGTTCATTCGTGGGAGTGGTGATTTTTGAGCTTGAATTACGAGACTTTGCTCGATCAGGCAAAGGATAAGTTCCGCTTCTTGGCAGTGAAGAGTACGTCTTTGGAAACGATTGTGCAAGGGACGATTCTGATGAGAGCGATGAGAACGAGCTAATAGACTGGGGCGAGTCGCGATTCATCTGTTGATATCTTAGGAGTGACCCAACACTTCCTTGTTTAAAATCCGTGTTCACAAAAAGTTGCTGGTCAAAGGTTTGAGTAAGGTTAGCTTGAGTGAACGCACTTTCTTTGGTGCGATGCCAGCCATCAACTTTGGACGAACCCATTAAATCTTGAGTCTTCACCCTCCCCTGGTTTTTGCCCAGTTCTTGCTCAATATCAAAGCATTCAAGATTTCCACAGTACATTTCAGGGGGGGTTGGGAAATACTGAAAACTTGCACCCAGTTTGTTTTGATAGGAAGGTGAGTCATTGGACACATGACCTGAATCAGCACTTGTCTCTGTGTCATTCTCTTCATCATTTTGCCATGATAACAAACTGTTTAGGTTGTCATGATCTTGCACGATACCATGCTTCATAAACAGGATATCTTTACTGGGACGTTGATTATTTAAATTACTTGAAGCATAACCATTGTGTTGTTGGGAGTTCTCTTGTGATTTCTTCGCAAGTTCTCTGCTAAGTAATTCAACTTGAGCATTTGCTTCTGTAAGTTGCTGATGTTTTAAAACAAACATTGACCGTAAACGATTCAATTCCAGAACTACATAGGAAAAAAACCTACTATCAGCAAAATTAAAGATACTTCGAAACAATACCCACAATCCCTGCAACACTCACCAAGTTTTTCATTATCAACTTGGCATTTGAACATTTCATCTTGAATGCTTTGCAAACTCATTAGCCTCTCTTCCTGCTCGATAACTCTCGACTCCAATAGATGAACATATTTTGTCTTCAAACTGCTCTTTGAAGACTCTTTATTTCTAAGAGATTTCAAATGTTTCTCTTTCTGCTGAACTTCTTTCTCAAGATTATCAACTTTCTGTTGTTTTTCTTGCAGTTCATCTGGAACAGGAGAGTTCCGAGGCGACTTGCTCTGTCTCTGAATAGAAAATATAGTCAAGTATATGTATCATGCAGTATAAAGCCCCGTACAGACGGGCAATTTTTCCTTGACAA
>JAOBYK010290007.1:7557-19834 GCA_025434845.1 Phenganax subtilis | reverse complement strand
AAAGTATTTCTAAAAATACAAACTCTAGAAGGATTTAAACTTTTACGTGCGTGAAAAAAACACAGAGTAGAATGCACCCTTAGCATATAATTCGAGTATTCGTAACGAAAAATTCATCTGCGATGTCTTAAAAGACTTCATCGTTGGCGATCATTGCTGAGTAAAGTATTTAGCCTATCGGAGAACATCGTTTGTGAATTATGATATGTGACTACTGTACAACTACGCGCAAAATAGCGTAACCTTTTCGAATATGGAAAACACGCAAAAAACGGCAAGTCTCAAAGGTTTACATTGTTCGTACACAACTCAGAATACTAAAATTAAGCTCTGGGGCCGGTTGTATAAAACCGTCGTTAAAGTTAACTACAGTAAAGTACGATTATCAACCAATCAGAATCGCCTGTTCAAGATTTAACTACATTTTAACTACAAAATCGTACTTAAAACGTAGTTAAAAGTTTTATACAACCGGCCCTGGAAATTAATTATTTATATCTACTGCGCTTTTGCCTGGACTAATGTCACCTCTACTAAAGCATGTTGCTATAAATGCGTCTAGATATTGAATGCCTTTTTCCTGCCTATAACAATATTTAATGAGCACGTGCAAGCGATTAATCTCGCTCAAACTTAGTAAGGACAATATAGTGTAGATGCTTTTTGTGGGAAGCCAAAGTAAATATTGTATTGATATCTTGAATTGTCAATTAAACATGGAACATTGTTATTTCCAATAAAGAAAAAGCCATATAGGTCAAAAAGTCCCCCAAGTGATATTGATTTAGTCTTGGTAGGCATACACTATAATTTCTTATGGGGCTACAAGGTTTCTCATTAAAAGGGCAAAGCCTTCTTCTCTTGACGAGTGCATGAAATCGTCGGGGATTGACGGAGTAAAGTGATCAAGCGATTGACAGAATAAAACATTCTGACGTTAGGCAAAGTAAAATCTGCCACATTATACGCCAGCAAATCGTAAATTGCAATGTAATGGGTATTCAATTTGAAAAAAATTGTAAAAGACAAAAAAGATTTAACAAGGAAAGACAAAACAGTTTACATATACCGGCCAGTTGATTATCTCCCACACTATTACACGAAAAAAAGTTTTCAAGCTTCAACTGGACAAATTTTATTGCATTGTAAGATTAATAAATATATTCTTCTTGCATATATGTAGAATCGTTATATTTTAAATCTCCAAAATTTATATAGCTTTTTTCTACAAATTTCCACATATTTAAATAACAGAATGTTGAATAGAAATTTTACAAAATTCTATGCCCATGCAGCACGGCTTTCAGTCCTATCAAATGATTTGTGATTTATCTTTTTTTATTCGTGGTGATAGTGAAATTGAGCTTTAACATAGCAGAATGCTATGCACATTTTGCCACATAGTGGACAGACGGAAAACTTTGTTAAGCAAAAACGGAAAAGACAAAACAAAGATCTCCAACCGTAGAAGTACACTCGCTATTTTAATCCATGGAACGAATGGGCAGACAAGCAAGCTTTCCCAGACAAATACTTCAACTCTTCCGCTGAACCCCTGCATAATCTACAGCGTGAACGCTATGTCGTTCCTCCAATAAACCTTCTCGTTCAACATTACTTTTTCCATAGCAACATGCCTTACAACACATTGTCAACCTATCAGCAGCCAAACAAAACAGAATGGCATTTACAAAGCCTTGGCTTCCATCACCCATCGCCTATATAAAACGAAACAAGATTTTGTTGAAATTGAAAACAAGTTATATTTCTAGAGATGCAGTAAAAGTCACCTCTGTAATGATCCAGTATTACTACAAGAGGAAACCTAAACTAAACTAACTACATTTATACTGGATAGTTTATCAGTTCTACATTGTTATCCTGGAAATACATGCAGTAAGAGTCATTTCTGGCTTCTTGATTCAGTGTACCTAAACCAAACTGTAAGTTACTGAATGATTTGTAACAGGAATCCATATACCTGTAAATATTCCAAAAAATGCGTTTTCTTGTGTCCAGTAATGGCATAAACAAGAAACTGCAAAGTTCCCCAAATTCGGATAAAGAAGAAGAATTTTGGAATTAAAATTGTCCTCGCTTCTACGGCACGAAAACGAGCTGTTGTGTTGGGAGTTGCAATACCTTCAGCCTAGATAAACAATGAGAAAAATATTGAATTCGAATACAGAAAGCTTGCCACAAAAACACTTGCTCGTCGCACACACGAGTAAGTGCACTTGTTCAGAAAGTTGTGAAGGGAAAGGAACTTGTTTGTCAATCGTCATACACACCAGAAAGTGAACTCGTCAAGAAACTTGAAGGGAAAAGTATCAAATGTCTAAGTGTTCAATCTCCGATGCTCAATCACATGAAAAGCAACTCTTTTTCATGTGACTTGGATGAAATTACAGAATATTTCCATGCAGACTGAAACGTTTGGAGTGTCACGTGCAAGCACTAGCCATTGTTGCAAGGAATGTCACGTGCAAGCACCAACTGTTGCAAGGAACACCCCAGAACGAAGACAAACAAATGACAAGAAAAACTTACCAATTTTCTCTGCTTATGAACATGATACCAGATTTTCGCGTAAACACCAATGATCAAAATATACGATATAATTTCCCATAATTTCCCACTAATAAGCATCCAAAATACGATTTCATAACGAGGCAATATGTCCGTATTATTAGGACTAGTAGTATTAATCCAGCACCAACCAACCGCATCGGCCCCATTGCCAAGTTTACCTGCTATTAAAGCGATAAGCGATATTAACAAAGGTACAGGCCAAGCGATACAGTGAAATGCAAAGACAATCTTCTTTCCAAGCTCAACATTCGCCTTGATCGAAACAGCATATAAATACAGCGCCATACAAGTCGTCCAGAAGAATGAACTCATGCAAGATGTAGTAGTTATAAAACTTTGAACAGTACAGCGGGTGCTCTTTTTATGATCTGCAGACATATTGACACCGAGTAGATAGCCCGTTGCCGTGATCAAGTCCGCAATAGTTATACAAAGTAAAATATTTCGAGATTTAGAGCGCAAATCCTTCCAGAATTTGTGAGCAAGAAATATTACCAAGCAGCCACATATTGACAACGACGTGAACACAGTGGTAAGGATACATAAAGTATCCATTTCGCGGCTAACACGATTGCTGCACTCTGAAGTTTACACTGGTTCTCACCTCAGTCACTGACTGCATCAGTAGAAAGCAAGGTGTATATAAATATCGAAAACAAGAATTGATTTGTTCGGACATGCACTAATTACGAAACCATATAAAGATAGGCAAAGAGGATTAAATTTCAAAAAGTGCTCGCCAATATTTGCAAGCCCGCGTGATCAAAGTAAAGGGCTATTATTATTGGATTCTCAGGTTAGAAGCTTGCAACGGACAACGCATAAATCTCGAAATCAAAGAGCATCCTGAATTTAGTAAAACTGCCAAATGTGGTTGCGAAATGTTGAAAAATAAGGAAAATATAGCCGTGCAAAGTTGGCAAATTTTGTATATTTTTCTATTACGCGTGGGAAATTAATACCCCGTTCGAGAAAAAGGGTTCCCGCGCGTAGTAGAAAAAAATACAAAATTTGCCAACTTTGCAAGGCTATATTAATATTTTCCTTATTTTACAACATTTCGCAACCAAATTTGGCAATTTTACTAAATTCAGGACGCTCTTTTAATATGGTAAAAGATTTTCCTAGTTCAAAATTTTATGAAATTTTGTCTATAAGGTTGAAGGTCCATTGTAACACAGTTTAGCTTTACATTAAAGGTTAGTATGTAGGGTTTTCGTTTTAGCTAAAATTGCCATCTAAATCTCTTACGGTGCGTCAAATTACTTGTTTTAATTACGTCCGGTTTAATCATATATAACTAAGCTTTAATTACTTAATCTTTACTTCACAGATTACTTTAATCAGCAATAATTATTGCATGCTGTAGAGCAGTATTATGAGCTATAAGTCGTTGTACGAACGAGTGCAAGAGTAACTACAATCATGGAAATAATATGCGCAGACTTTTCGACAAGCATGTTTCCTTAGCACAGTTGCGGCATAATTGTTGAAGACATTCCCTCCCTCCCCCGAACGCCTGACTCAACGTTGGTCATTGTACAGGCACTGGGTGTAATTTTATGCACGAATCAACATTGGTCATGGGGAATGGGGGAAGCATTTGAAATAATAAAAAATCTACTAAGTAATTTCCATAATTGTACTTAAAGGAACTAAAGAATAATTGCATTAAAATGGAGCTTATGCAGCTTAATGGAGGGGGATAGTGTAACGACAAAATTGGAGAAAAAAGATTGTATCAATCAGTAAAATGTTTTTGGCTACGTGCATTCGGGCGCCGTTTTCAAGCGTTTCCGAAAACGTTTGTGTCTCGTTTATCGTTTTGACGCTTAGTTAACACTCTCCAAAAAAAAATATTTTCAATATATTAAATTAGCTGCAGCCTCTGCCCTAAATTGTCAGTGTTTGCATCCGTTTTCGCGTGAAAACACAAATGAAAGCGCTCAAAAGCGTTACCGTGTGCACAAAGCCTTTGTGGTACAATAGAAAGAAGGGAAGGCTAGCAATTTCATACGTAGATCAGTTGAGATATAGCACCGAGCCAATAGAAACAGTTGGAGAAGAAAGTTTGAACTAATAAACGAGATATTTCACCCATTCAAAGACTATATCTGTTTTCCAGCACGTTTAAACTCTATGTCTGCCCACGCGTGGTTTGACATAGCAGGCCAAGAATAACGCAGCAATTAAACCATCCAGAGAAGACTTCCTAAGTTCAGTTTTCACAAGCCACTTTAACTTAAGGCACTTAAGATGTACAAAGACGCTCTCAAGTGATTGAAAATCGAGAAGGCTTAGCCATGAAAGCTTAACTTTGAAAGTTTGAGCTCAATTTACGTAGTTTTTGTCGACAATTATTTATTACGATTGCCTTAATTGTAGACCTTCGTCGTAAACGTACTAATTATCTTTTTTCAAAGTATAAAAATAGCTAGTGTTTATCATGTGGTCACCGCCTAGCTTCAGCCGGAGACGCACAAAAGAAACTGCTGAGCTGTTGTTTGTAAACAGCGAGTAGGAGTGAACATGTTGTTTTGCATGTAAAGATTTTTTTTCTTGCCACAGATTTTTACAGATACATTGAAAAAAGTTTACACGATATTTCTATATCTTTTTCAGCAGCTAAGACCGTAGTTTCCCTGACCCAGAATATGTCACAATGAATCAATATGGGATAACTCGTTCACTGGATCTCTTGGAAGAACAGTTTACAACTGATAGAACTATCGAATATAACTATAGTTAAACATATAGTCACAATGGGTCAATAAGAGATGATTCGTTTAGGATCTCTAGGAAGAACAGCTTGGAGTTGATAGAACTATTCAGTATAAATAAAGTAAGGTTATAGAATCTTTATTAAAATAAAGATTCTTACTGGATATTTAGGGAAAACAACTTAAAACTTTGCATGTTCGATAAGTACTCATTAGAACACATGTTAATATTTTCAGCTAATTGAAGTGTATGGTGGGCTCATCTTATTTCCAGTCTTAGAAATTTGAGAGCTACTTTTTGCCAAGACTTATGAATTTTTAAAAGTTACAATTAAACACTACAAAGAGGGCGAAAACAACATCATGCATGTTATATTTATAAACTAAAAATTGTTCACTCATACTTAGTTTCTATGGCAACGGTCAAAACAAGCTGTTCATTAGGAAAACGAAACTTTGAACTGCGTTGCAAAAATTGGGAAGTTTTCTACAAGAAATAAGGCAAAGTCTACTTCAAATTTGCAGTTTTAAGTGAGCTCAAGAGATTTTAATATTGTACTGCAAGTTGATTAGCATAAAGAAAAGCATAACATCGTTAGTTCTGCCAGATAAACTGTATGTATTAACTATTATTGAACGTGAAACTTTTGGCAACTTTTTTTAGGCAACTTTTTTTTAAGCAAACTGTAAATTTTTGCGAGCCCGAAGAGTCGAAATGTTGTATTGTGCATGTGAAATTTCTCTACTCTATCCCAAATTTTCTAACTTCATCTACTTTGCAAAGTCAATGCATTTCTAACCTAATCTTCCCGTTAGAGCACCTTTCAGATAATTTTTTGGCTTTAGACGCCTTTGTTCTATTCGAGTTCTAGTTTGACACCGATCCAAAACTTGTTTCCTTCCTCGAAGTACTACGCATGCATCGTATTGCATATAAACTGCTCTACATTTTTAAAGTTTTTTCAAAGCTAGGATCAAATATTGTTTTCATCTTCCTGGGAAGAAATTCTGCAGTTGTAGAGTGGACATTAAGTACTCAATGCAGTTGTTACGAAATACTGACTTCGTCAAACTGATATTACGTCATAAGGCGAGACGCATGCTAATCACATATTATAGCCAGGCCAACATATTTGATGCGCTAAATTTGAACATGTAAAACAGTAACATATGATGATGTTACGAAATGTGGCTATGCATAAAACAATATAATAAAGCATAACTTTTATTTTGGAACAATCCTATCATTCTGTGCCAAGTTACATAACTTGAGTAAAATCTACCTTTAAAACATTCCCCCATTGTCACCGGAATATCATTCTTAAGTTTAGGAAGTTATAACTGCTTGTGTAATTATGAGCTTATGTCTTCTCTGTACAACAAATATTACTGTATGCAAGTTTGGAATTCCCTATCTTTGTCTTGCTTCTAACACGCAAGGTGATTAACAAATTCTGCACTTGATGATATGGGTTAAATTACCATGAAATCTTGACTTAAACGCCTCTTTTGAGAAGAGCAATCAATCTTTCACATTTATGGTCATTCTTTGTTCAAAATGTACGCTTTCTAGGCAGAAGGATGGCCCTTGGAACATCGCGTAAATTCTTCATCAAATGACGTTACGAAAACGCGCATATTTCTATAAATTGCTTTAGGGCATCATACGTGTGCAAGTAGCTCATTGAAATCCACCAAAAATTGTAATAACGTACGTGGAAAAAAATAAATAAACAAGTGAGAATAAGTTTTATTTGCTTGCTGGTATAGAAGTGTAGGAATTACCGAGCAGACTTTCACAACTTTACATAATTCACTGTTTATGCATCATGATATTATCCTATTGCGCAACTGTTTATTATTTGACTTGCGGCAAATTAAAAAGTGCGGCATGAGAAACTTACAAAACAAGGACAATCAGATTACGGGAGAGATTCCCTTTGTAAAACATTGTCACCAAAACATAAACAATCGAAAATATTGGCAATGATGTCAATTCTTGGGCCAGGCTAGCGTGCAAGAAAACACTTTGAAAAAGAGCAATGCCAGTTCGTCCCAAAACAACAAAAAGTGCATCCGTTCAACCACACATGAAATACGTCTTTAAAGAAACTCTGACGCTCGTCACGTGATGATAGTCGAGTGCTACTTGAAATTACCAATTTCGTATGTTGGTACATATCACGTCCGCTGTAGGATAAAAACACTAGATGAGGTCATATATCTTAGTCTACAGTGAGACATCGCAATAAGCGCAGCGAAGTCGTGAGACAGAAATCATTTGAATACAAACAGAAATCATTTGAACATAAACTAACGTCTTCATCTGCGCAGAAGAAGTATTAATCATTTGCGATTTTCTGTTTCTCGATTTGACACAGAATCATAAGAGCAGAAGTCACCCAACTTAAGAACAGAGGCGGAGCATTGAAATTCCTTGTCTTTGAAGTACTTTAAAGAACTGAAGAATTGAAGAAGAATTGAAGTCAACAGCTGAAAAGGAAAAACTTGTCTACAAAAACCGACGAAAGTAAAACTTTTCACCACAAGAAAAAGCGCTTGATAAACCTGGACAGCGAAGCTTAAAAGACGGTCAAATACAGATTTCCAAAAGCCAAAAGAAGAGTTAGCTTATTGAGAAACAGTAGAATAGATCATTGGAGAGGCAATTGTGCAAAGGTAAGAAAATCTTGAATTTCATCTTTGCAAGGTTGGAGAGTTTATGCTAACATATCATGAAAGGAATTCTTGAAGTATTTAACTCTTTCACTTTGAGATTAAGTTTGACTATCAGGTTAAGTTCAACTCTCATTCGTGCATGACCATCAAATATTGACGAGAACATTCCACTCTGTCTGCTGCTACACGAGGTCATTTAATATCTATATATGAGAAGCAAACGACACTTGAATTGAAGCAATCCTTCAGAATTTTCCGTCTTTTTGCTCTGCTTCTGACTTTGCTGGAAAGACACTGAGTCAGCAAATCTAGCTCGTTTGTTCAACTATTTATGGAGAAGCTTTGGATTTTGTTACTGACGAAACTGATCTGCATAGAATTTGAGTACGATTGCAACAACAATATTTAAGTTGGTTCTCTCGTTTGAATCATTTTCGTTCGAAAAATATTCATTGCGTCAAAAAAAATTGATGCCAACGAACTTACTGGAAATGAAATGTCTGCAGAGGATATTCATCTGACGCTTCATTGTTTTTTAACGACTTCCCTTTCAGCTCAAAACACATAACTGCTTGTTATAGATGTTCCTGATTACCCAAATTTGAAAAGCACATCTGTTTTCCGATAACAAACTTAAAGCATCTATAAGGAGAATTTTTACCCATATTTTCATGCATATATAAGCGAGTGTATATTTGATAACTTCAAAACAAATTAAAGACTTGCTATAAGATTAAAAACTATGAATAGAAAGTAAAACACCAATAATTCATATTCTGGAACTGTTATTGACAGGAGCACAAAGCGATCCTTCAGGTGATTCAAAGATCTCACAGATCAAAGAGAAAAGAGCGTGTTTCAAAACAGGAGCACAAGAATGAAAAATCGTGCCACTGAGCCAACAGCCCAATCATTGCTGGAGTTTATGGACATCGCATCTGACGCGGTCAAATGCGCTTTGAAAAAACCTGCAACTTTCAAACGAAACGTGAATCATCGCCGCTATTTACAACGTCAGGTAAAGACAGTCGTGCGCAGTCGAAGAAACACGAGGAAGATAAATCCTTGTGATTTGAGAGACGACGTCCAGGATCTAGTTCGTGAAGCAATCAAGGAACTCAAATTCACGCACAATGCGTTCGGAACAACAACACAGGGTACAGGGTTACCCCTTCATTCTCACAGAGTCCCCACTTATCGTTTGACCCATCTCCCATTGAAAGAACAATGCTATGAAAAACCTTGCTCGTACGCAAAACCTGAAGGCAAGATCAACCCTTGTTTAAAACCTAAAAACAACTCATGTCGTTACAATGAGGTAGAACTAAGCTCGGGAGATGACTGCTTCATGACATGTGAAGAGCTCACGGACAATATTGACATCAACGACCTGTACATCCCCGAATTACACGAGCCACGAAGCCCAGAGGTCAAATGCGAGGATTATTTCAACGAGAATTTGGAGATCCCTAGCCCAATGTATGATGAAGAACCTCAACTACGTTTTCAATTCGAATGTAATCTTGGAAATATTGAAGAATTTCTTTGAACTTCCTATGATAATGACAAGTGCTACTTCACTTGGAATTTTCATGTAGAATATATACTGAGGCATGTGGCTGTTTTGTTGACAAAATTGCCTCAAAAATGCTTAACTTGTAAAACATAACTAAGCGTTTATCTACTTCACTCTTTAATTTATTATCATAAGATAGTAATATAGGTCAGCTGCAGTTATAACTTTTTTGTACGGCCATGATAAATACTCTAAACTAATTCATTGGAATACAAAATCCATATATTGACCTTGATACTATAAATTCAGCAGTATACATTAATTTCTAGTGTTTCACTTCGCCAAATGGTGATTTTCAAAGACAAATTTCCGGGCGTTCATGTAATTAGTAAATAATGATTAGGCAATTAATAAATGAATGTCAGAGTGGGCACCAGACGACTGTCTGTGCCAGTAAAGCTATAAATCTGTGTGTTGCTGTGGTAAATAGTAAATAAAGTCTAAGTTGCATAATGTATATAGACATAGATATAGTGTGTATATAGAAATTGTATATTAATATGAGATAATAAACCAACGTTATTTATACCGCTCATACCATGGTCTGCTTTTCAATGCATGAGTTTTTTTCTAAGCCAGTAAAAGTAATCTTTTTGATAATAATTCGTCTGCTTCGAAGTAACAACTATCTTCTTTCTGGGAGTCCATCACTGACTTTGTTTTTTGAAGACGCAACTTACGTAGCGAATAAAATGATCTTATATATGGCAGAAAGCGAGTGCATTCGAGAAGAGAGTATGATATTATCAATATGCAAACTCTAGCTGTCAAGAGGAATTCGCACCGTAAAGAGCAATAAATCTTTAATAATATCACAGTGAAAGATCGCACATATCAGCTTTAATGGTATGTATAGGTAGAAATACTCTAAATTCCGCTTCTTTCATAAACAAGACAGGCTCTTGTAAAGAAATTGTCAAAATTAGGAAGAACTTTTGGACATAATTCCACTGCAATGGTATATTTGGTAATAATGCATTCAAGTCGTGCTTCTTTCATGAACAAAGAGGCTACAACATGAAAGTTCTTTTCCAGGTAAGCTTATGTATAAACAATCTCTTTTTAACTACGCGTTGCATCGGTGTTATGCAAAAAACGTTAATAAGCCATATTCTAAGCCCTGTTTCAAAGCTTTAATATGAACGTAAGGTAATTATCGGGTGTTCATCTCTTCGCTTAAGGACAGAATGTGAATTGTGTACTTGAGATGCACTTGACATGTATGCATGATATCTGGAAGCTTCAAACCCACATTTTAATATTGCTTAATAATGTTAGAGTGTTTTAGAGCCACACCTCCGGTAAAAGAAGCGCCTGCGTGCCTTGGTAAATTGGTCAACGGTAATATGCTACGTCACTGGTGCGTCATCGAACCTTAACCGAAGCATGTCTGAAGAAGCAATCAGCAATGGACAAATCTCAGCGTAGCCTTAATTTCGATTTGGGCAAAAAGAAGTAAATTCTTCCATGCTGCTGGAAAGAACATATTAGACTTAGTAAAACTGCGAAGCTTGGTCGCGATAGGTCGTTAAATGCGGGGAAAGATACCCTGCGAAATTTTCAAATTTACTATATATTTCTATTACGTGCGAAAATTGTTACCATTTTAGCGTCATTTTCGGCTCAAAATGGGCAATCCAAGAAACGTTCCTAAAAGTCACCTATCTTTTTGATAATCTATAGAATTAAAGTCAGACACAGCATATATTCCAGACGGATATCATTTATATAATTCTTGTCTGATCATACAGATTTTTGTTATAGTACAGTACTATATAGTAAGCAGCAGATATATTGTTGAATCAATGCAATGTTCATGCGTAGTTATAAACTAGACCTCTTCGCGCGTCTACATGCAAGTCAATGCAAGTCAATGCAAATTGACTCAACAAAGAGTTTAACTCATTTGCATCAGGCATGGTACTTGAAAAGCTTGCATACACGTGAATTAATCCTTTAAATTCATTTTAGGTCTCTTCACTTTTTCTCTTTTTGAATTTAGACGAGGTTTTAACAGATCAATGTAAATCGCCTCTGCCCGCTTCCTTTCCAAAATTCCATTAGTTTTTTTCAGTACATGCGGTATGAGTACAGGAGTCTGGCCAGAGTGACAGCTCTTGTAGTGCTTTGAAAATGCCATACTCCAATACGATTTACAGTGCGGTCTCTTTGCTGAGCGAAAGTGCTCATGAAACCTAACAGAAAACGCCCTGCTAGTCTCTCCGACGTAAATTTCATCACATAAGCCGCACCTAATCAGGTAGACTATATCTTTCTGTCTATTATTACCCATTTCCATCTGCATTCTTTTCCTCAAAAACGTTGGTTTATGTACTGATTACTGTATCTCACTAGCTCCTATAAGTTCTAAGCTCAAATGACGTATGGAATAATATCTTCGCCTTTTATATGTTTAGCTCTCCGCGATTCTTTTTTCGAATTTACAATCAACTCTTGTTGCAAATTAAAATCAAATCTTTTTTTGCACATTTAAAATCAGCTGTTTTTACTAATTTAAAGTCTAATTTTTGGCGCATTAAAATCAATTCCTTTTTGCGCATTTAAACTCATGTCTCTTCTGCGTACAAAATAAATACTTAAAAACCAATTGCATACGAAAATAAATCAATTCCTTTTTCGCATTTTTAGAGTCAAGTGTTTTTTCACGAATTAAATATCAAATCTTATTTCGGACATGTATTTTTGCACA
>JAOBYK010288896.1:0-19836 GCA_025434845.1 Phenganax subtilis | reverse complement strand
GTATACCCTGCCATAGTATTGTGTACTGTATGTTGATGTGAAATTGGCAAAGCATAATAAATAAATAAATAAATAAACTTCACTTCCTGTATTTTTGGAAATCTGCGATTGCTCCGGCCAGTCATCATGGTTCACTAGCTAAGTCGAACCTGTAAACCATAGGTCTCCTAACTTTTTCGGTTCCAAGCCTCTTGCTCCTGCATCACTTGGAGTTCTGTTGATTAAAACATAGTGCTATGTCGCTTTCACAAATTCTTTTATTTTTGTAACTCGGTTCGTAGCGATCGCTGACCAACTTTCCTTGTTTTCAAGGCAATTAAGCAATGTCTTACTATCCACCCGATTGTGCACCGATCGGATCGCTGCGCTTCCAGTGCCATCATTACATTACTTTCTGGCTGCGCCAGAGTCATAGTTGCAAAGAGCTACATCCTGAAGGTACTTGTATCTTTGGGCGCAACTCTCGACTTTGCTCCGAGCAGCGATTGGCATTCCACGGCATAAACCGCTGCACAAACTGCATGCTGTCTTTCCAGCATCTGAGAATCCGTGAATTTCGACTTGGCTTCCACAACTGTTGTTCTTATCCCTGTCTCGAGCTCAGCAGTTCGTCCAACCGTTGCTTAAAGTGGTGCCATCGTTTTGTTTCGCAGATAAGTCCTTATAATAGAATAAATCCATCCGTTAGTTGTGTTAAGGTTTCATCCTTTGAACCCTCCAATCGCTGTATTGATTGCACAGTTTTCTCGTAGGCTAGGGCTAAATCTTCCTGATTGTTGATATCTCCTTTCATGCAAGCCTAACTTTCTCTAACTTTGAGCATTTCTTGTACTATGTTCCACTCTCCATGCTTGTTTTCTCTCATGAAAATTGTCCAAGTTTTGTTTTATATCTAGCTTTCCAATTAAGTAAAATTTTTTGTTTTTGTCCGTTGAACACCATCTAGCGCCTATTTAATCATCGTGGGGGATTTCCCAGAAATACTGAATAATTCGCAATGTTTTTACTAAACCATATTGAGAAGATAGATGATCAAATTATAATGTTCAAAACCCACTGTGCTGGCAACGTGTTGTCAGCCATATATGATTGATCCAAAAGAGCACGTAAATTAAATTAAACCTTCAACATGAATAAGTGACAAAAGTCAATGCCAACTTTTGTGCAATTCCAGCAGTTTTCGCACGGACTGGTCTGCTTTGGTGTGACATGTTTCATTTGTTTATTAATCAAAATGCTGACGTCAGCCTGTGGAATTTTATTCTACTTGCAGTTTCCCTGGGATTTTTCATTTAATAAAACTTTTTCTCTTTGTTTTATTCTTTTTTACTGAAAGCAGTTGGATAACATTTAACCATTCTCTGTTTAGAAATAGACTCACAGATGACATGATTAGGTGGGAAGAACAAAAAGTGACTTTTTTGTTCTTACCACCTTATGACGTCATCTGTGTATCTATTTCTGAACAGACAACGGCTAAATGTAATCTATTTGTTAATTAGAATTTAAATTAAAAATTTTGATTTTTATAGAGAAGCAAACTCTGAATACCAGATTCTTGCAAACTCTTGGCATTACTCATCAAGTTACTCAAATGAACTTTTTTTCGCGATGGTTGACTTTGATGAAGGATCAGATGTTTTTCAAGCGGTATGGAGCTTTTTCTGCTACATATAGAACGTACGAAAATGAGAAAGCTTAGCTGTACATGATTTGGATCTGCTGTCATAAGGATTTAGAGATTGAATGTTATTTCAAACAATACAGGAGTTTAAAAACCCTACCAGAGTTCCGGCAAAAATCCATGCTTCTATACATTGGCGCACAGCTATCTCTTTTACACGCTCATCATGATAAATATAATTTTTTCCCATTATTCAGAAATGAACAGTTTCTCGTCCTGGTGTTAAACCATTTTAAAGACCTTTGTAGACAAACTCAGAAACTACTTAAGCTAGCCTCATGGCCCCATAGCGTGTAATCTACTTCTGGTAACATCTTGTGATGCATTTTTGCGCTTATACCTTCCTAACCCCATCAAGCACTCCTACCCTTCGGAAACAACCTTTGAAGGAGTTAAAAAAGGGGGTTGATCGCATTGCACTGTAATGGTATATACATCATTCAGTACTTTTCTTTAACATGTTTTATAGCTGTTTGTTTTAGCTTCCGTAATACCGTCTCTTTGGTTGCTTCATTGTTGAAGCAAGCTCAGAGAGGATGCGCGAAAGTGTGCTTCTTTTATCGCAGTCCAGTTGATTGCAGTATTAACCGGGTACTTACAATGTTTTGTGAGTTGTACCTCATGATTACGTATTACATACGTGCATGAGGTTTCAAATGCTGTACACCGCAAGCATCTGACTGCATTGTACTGTACTGAACTACTTTTCATTCTCTCTTGTTTCTGTTGTGCATTTTAGTTGAAATTGAATTCTGCTCCAGTTTTTATGCACATACCTCCAAAAGGGAAAACTAAACGGGGTGATTCATACGATATTCAAAGGTAAACGTAAATCTTTATACCTGAAACTTTGAAACCAGTTTACCGATTAAGTGTGAAAAGTCTTACAGAGTCAACCAGACGAGCAACATTGCTTGTGACAATCTATCAAAGTGAAGTGAGTATGCATCCGGGTGCATTGCCACTTAACGACAGTCGTTTAAGATGTTACCATCTTTCTTTGATGAGTGAAATCGTTTGCTGTTAAACAGCATAAAATATATGCATGAACGAGTGCAGTCGGGAGCACCTTGAGTCTTGATGGTCATGGTTATCACTATAATTAAGTCGAATGATCTACCAGTGTATAGGTTTGTGCAGTATCAGTGGAAGGTAATGTTTACATCGCTGTAAATGTATGTTTTATATTCCATGTTACAGGATGGGATTTTCTGCTGAAAGTCTTGGGCGATGGGTAGCAGAACGTACTGATATTCATGTGAGATATATTCTAAAAGTGTAGCACCTGCAAAATACTTCAAATCTTACTGAACCTATAGCTTCACTTGTTTTGTCATGTGGTCTAGTATGCCCTAAATTTGCAGACTTATTGTACGCACATATCGTTTTAATTCTTAGCTTGCCATATGGCATTGTTTTATTCTTTGGTGTACAGATACGCATTCTTCGTCCTCCAAATTACATGGGAGCTCTTGCCTTGGGTACTCTTGTTATTATCATTGGTGGTTTGTTGTACGTAAAGAGGAAAAGTCTGGAGTTTCTTTATAATAGAACATACTGGGCAATCGGAGCTTTGGTAAGTTTCATCGAAAAAACGCAGTCTTTCTCGACCGAATATTGAGTAGTTGTATTTCATGCACTCTGATCGAAATATATAATAAACCAACCATTACTGCTTACCCATTTTTGCTTCGAACTGCTTTTCAGTACTACTAAGGGAAAATAATGTCTGTAGTACCCCTTGAAATGCCACTTCCCATAATTCTACTGTGCTTCTCTCTCAAACGGGTAAGTTTTAAACTAGGGGATTCTTTTCTTGCCTTTTTTTTGCTGGAAAAGTATTCGTTTTTAGCAGTCTAGGAATTTTTACCATGCTATCCCAAAACATCGTCAGCAATCTCTCTTACTAAAACAAGAGGAATCGCACCCTTCGTGGCCATCAGAGAGGCGAAAATCTTTACGTTCTAGCGCAAACAACGGTAGAATGTTTAGTACTAGTTTCAGTATGTTACAGCATCTAAGATCCGGCGACATCAGTGCACGTAACCTCAGGATATCCTGCTTGAACGACCGCCAAGCGCCAGAATCGCTTTAAAGAGATCGAAATTTCGAAGCCTGCGAGCGAGAGTGTAACACGCTATTCGTTTTGGCGGAAAACGATTGCGCCACTGAGTTAAGCCTTAACCACTCCGGCAGAAGGATTTGGCTTTATAGCTACCAACATCGGCTATTCAGCCACCAGACGCATCTTTCCAATCTTTAACTTCGATTTGTCAGAATTTAGCATCAGTAGCTAGAACCGATCGCTGAGCAGAAGCAAACAACAACGCGACTATTCGTGATGGTTGTATGACTCTGAAATTTAGGTCCTTTCGTGGTCCCCATCAGACGAGTTCTCCTTTTCTGGCGAAAAATTGACATTTGATCATGTGTGTGACATACTAGAGAACCAAGCCGTTCCTTTTGTAGATCCGCTTTAACACCAGCTGTTGACCCTTCGATACTTCAACATGTGTCCTTTCAGACTGCTTATGCACATTGCGTAACAAACCGGAGCAGGATATCAATGTAAAGCCTTCTGATGTCGAATTAATGTTAGAGCAAATTCCTTACCTCCTGCGTTCTGAAAATACCTATATGTCAACGTTACGCGGCAACAAAGTTTTTGCTTCGTTTTGCATGTTTAGAATTGATTCACCAAATCAACTTCTCCCTAACGCAAAGAAATGGCTTTTTGGCGACAATTTCCCGTCTATCGCCTCCAAGAAGGCAGGATTGCTCTGCAGTTTCGCCAAGTATTTGACACCCAAACCTGATAAAAGTAAGGATAGCTACGGTTCTCTTGTCCCCGAATTATTTTCCATGTCTTTAAACTATAACAAAAAAAAAACACGAAAGTATGAAAATTTTCTTCAAAGTTTTTGTCCCCCTCGGTCACAACTGTTCCCTCAGCTGCGAACTACCTCAGTTCTTCAAATAGTGGAAAAACATGACTTTTGACTCTGCAGTTTTAAATATTGTTATTGGAATGAAAAGTCTTTTTCGTTACGTTCCTTTTCCAACCTCTCCAAAGGGAATTCCGGCGTCTGTTCCAGTTTTGGACAGGAAGTTCAAACCTTCTGAAGAAAGTTTCAGTGTTGGAAATCAACCTTGAAACAGTGTACCGGTGCTGTACATGCATGACTGCAGACAGAGCTAACTCAATCTATATTTGACATATTTTAGACTATCGTTTTTTGTATGTTGTCTGGTCAAATGTGGAATCACATTCGTGGTCCAGCTTACGCCCATAGAAATCCAGAGAATGGGCAAGTGGTAAGTGAGTTGCTATAGGAAAGCTACAAAAGTAGCCTTGATAGACGTTTGACAGATGTGTTTGAAGATCTGTTTCGGCAAAAAAGGCTGTGTATGAACTCTTCTCGAAGGGGCTGTGATAGCATATGATGCATTCTTCTAAGGTTTTAAGGAAGGCGGTAGTACCTTGGTTGTAGACATTGAACCATGGAAGATCTGGAGCGCTAACTCCTATGATTTCGTGCTGTGATTGGTTGAAGCCAAATGTACAACTAACATATGTCATCTTCCCCGATATGCGTTAATTGTGTTTACATCTTGAAAACGTTCTATCTTTTCTGTGGCTAATGGCTCAATTTTTCTGAAACTTAAAAAATAAGTGTATTTAACCCAGAACTATATACCTCACACTTTCAAAACCTCAGAAAGACGGGAAAAATCGCGCGGATATTTCGTCATTTTCGTGCGTGCTTTAACATTTCGGTAACAGTACAATTTTGTCATGAAATTTAAAGAACTGGTACAAGGTTTAAGTTGAAAGTAAAAAGTTTATTTTTAAAAAAAAATCAAAAACGACCTGGTCTACCTGCAAAGTAAGCACAAAGTCGGCCTCAATTCCCCCCTTCACGTAGCGTTCCAGATCTTCTATAGTTCAAGGGTTGTAGTAGCACGAGATCAGTAATTACGTGAGGTGTATTATGCTTTGATGAGAACTCGATATTTTCTGTATCACATTTTAGAATTACATTCATGGAAGCAGTCAATATCAATTTATTGCTGAAACTCACATCATACTTGGCCTTTGTATCTTTTTACATATATTTGCTACAAACTGTTCTTGTATCTTCGCTTGCGCAGCTATATTGCCATCGAGTGCGGGCGCATAATTTTGTTATGCGCATAGCTTCTCTCTCCTCAAAAGAAAAACTAGTAGTCTAACATAGTGTGTTTGGTCATACTTGGTCAAATTGGTCGCATTATGTTGCATGATTATAAGCAACCTGAACAGCAGTTTAGCCTTCAGCACTAAACAGCCTTAAATGCAATGGTTTGTTTTGACTAAGATGCCGCACAAGATGCTGCACAAGAAGCTCAGTTGGCAAATATGCGTGGATACATGCACCGCACGAAACTACACTGTTGTTGGAAATTCTGTGTATTTGTTGGAATGTTTAGATTTCTTGTTGCCTTAACATCTCGCCTTAAGATGCCGCTTATACTGCTGGTCTTATACTGCTGAACGAGAAAGCTTTCGAAGCTACTGACCCTAATAAGAAGAAAAGTAAGTTTTTGTACACCATTCGTTTAAAGTTGCTCGTTGTCAACCAGTGCCAATAATTTGATGTAAAGAGGAACTTGTCGAGGCAAAGTTTTTGATTTGGCGAAGAAATCCATCAACAGCAGAAAAGATCATTTCTAGAAATATTAGGGTTGCGTTGTTTGGTGGCAAAATTTTTAGAGAACGGAAATCTGGCCTAGCAAAATGTGTAAATTTTTTTATTTTTATTTGCGGGCAGAACAAGGGGGAAACTCTTTATAGTATTTCCGTCGTCATGTTCACTATAAGCAGAGCTGCAAACGCAAGAATGTTTGTATTTCAAATGCTTAATCATGCCTGCTGATTGCCTGCCGATGAAACTGTATTCTGTGAAAATGACAAGTTCCAATCATGTATGGTAGCTTTAATTACTTTAATGGCGCGGTAATTAATCAAACCCTAATTGCGATTTCCAGCCTGTACGCAGATCTCGGTAATGTAACTGGTATTCCACGTCGACACCCAGTCCTACAATCATTTGTTTTTGGCAAATGTATGTTTGTGCGTCATGCTACATAATGAACAGTTGATGTATTCAATGAGTTTTTTGCTACAATGTTCTAGTTTTAACCATCGCTGGCCTGGGTTGTGTGGTACTTTTCTTCAGCGTGCTTCTCTCGATTTTCCGCTCCAAATATCATGGATATCCATACAGGTATCATATATTCAATGTACTACTTTCCGCAACAGTACGAGCCTTTTCGTGAACCATAAGACTGCGGTGAGAGTTTATAGTGTATGCCTGTAAGACTCGTTTAGGATATCACTGATAATTTCTTTAAACACCTATAATATTTTATTCAGTTCAGTGATGTTATTTTGTTTTGTAGTTTTCTCATCAAGTAAAGAGATCCCTCATGGACCAAGTTTTTTGCTCCACATTCAGTATTGCTTGTTTTTTACTCTGTAGTGAATTTGTGCGATTGATAATCATGGAAATTTTCTGTAGAAACATGATAACTGGATGCATTGATTTTGTGTGGAATACAGGTTTTTTTTCACTCGACTACACTCTGTCTTTAAAGCCGGTTTTTCACTGTGCGAACTTGTTTGCTCCCGCCCCGGGCAAATATAGAAAAGCTTTTCCCGGAGCGGTAAATTTATTGTGTTGTTCCAGGGGAGGAGGAATTTTACTAGTGTCTAGCTTAATCCCCCCAAGCGAGGAAGCGAACCGGCGGAGGTACTAATTCCGACCGGCTATTTACTTTCTCTACTCTGGAAAAATCTAGCGAGTTGTCCTCGGAACAATGGAACGCAATGCTTCACGACGTGCCAGTGCAGGAGATGGTTTATTCAATTAAGTGCCAAACTTTCGCGAAAAGACTCTACACTTTGACGCTGACTATCTCTCAATTTAGGCATCAGCCGTTTGCGAAACCTATACCGTTGCAAAGAACGTTTGATTCTCTATGAGTTGTGTTTGGAGTGTCACAGACAGGGAGTGTAACAAAAAAAAGAAGAGCCCCTTATAAAAAATCAGCGTCAAGGCTGAAAATGAGCTTTTAAGACTAGATATCAGAAGAAACGTTTCTGTGATTAGTGTGATATCGAAACTGAGTGATAAAAGCCAAGAATCTGCTGATTTCGACCAGACGTTTTGTGAGCGTTTTCTAGTAATAGTGTCAGAAATCATAAACAATAGTTGTAGTTATCAGCTGTTGAACCTTGTGTACGCGTGCAGAATTAGTTAAATGAAATCAACCTATAGAATGGGGTTGTGCAAATTTTCTGTCACCCAAATTACACCAGTTTCTCCCAATATCAATGCTCAACTGCACATTTGAAGCTTCAATACTGACTTTTTATAGGGGACTCTTTTTTTGCCACTTCCTTGTATATAACGAGAATTCAAGATTTCAAAACTCTATTTTTGAGTGATAGAAATAAGTACGGGGAGCTCCAACATAGCGCTGAACGTGTTGCTGTGAAGTGCTTCCTTCATATTGTTTTAGAAAACACATTGATGAACGACCCTTTTCAGTCGGTAAGATATCGTCCGTTTCCAAGTATCGCCGCCGTCTTAAGATCAGAGGCATATTGAGCATACTTCATTGTATACCAAGCATAGTGAGGAACTTCATTTTATATCGTGGTTTCTGGCTCCTTTTTTTCAAAACAAAAGCCAAAAACCACTGAGCCTGTGTCCGAACTGGAGCTCGTGTTCGGACTCGAACGCGTATTCAGACTGAGGGGCTCATTTGTACTCGAAACTGTGTTTAGACTGTGCACGAATTCGGACTCGCACGCGTTTTTGGACTCAAGGCTGCTTTCCAGTTACGTGTTTTTAACACCCTTGTGAAAGTTTAAATCATGTAAAGTTTTACTGTGTTTAAAAATACACCAGCGAAGTAGACACGTAATTATTAAGAATTCAGAATTCTAAATTCTTATTAGGTTTTATTACAATTATAGGATAAGTTTTATTACGATTTAAACTTTCACGTGCGTGTCAAAAACATGTAACAGGAAAGCACGTTCTGGCACGTTTTCCAACTTGAGCTAATAGTAGAGTAATTGAACTCAAGTGCATTTTAGGTAAAAATCTAATAGTTTAATGGTTGAAGAATCTTTGTTCAATACTAAAACTTTGCACTATCGTTGGGATCCCTAGTTTATAATTTTTCAACTGCTATTGGTATTGAAGACGCTTGTTGTTGCAGGGCTGGCGGAGCGCTTTTGTAAGTGGGGTGGCTATAAGATGAGCGTCTTGAAAGAAAAGGAGTCGAATAGCACAGCGTTTTGAATGACATATTTTTTGTGTCAAACTCCTCTTTACACTGCTAGATTGCTTAATTCAAGTTTCGTTTTAGTGTACAGAGAGAATGCGTACTTTATATGCAAAGCTCTATTTACAAATTACCATCAATAACCAAATCTGTTCCCAGCATACTAAATTGTCAATGTAGTATCATAAAAAAGTGGAGCGATCGTAGCCGTCCCAACTGCCTCTGTTCGCCGGCCACCGCGCACTTTGACGCGGAATTTCTCTTAATTCAGAAATCGACTAGGCGCGAATTTTGTATTGTCTGGAAGAGCCTTCAAATGTCTATGAAGAATTCAGAAATTTCTACCGAATAGGTAACGAGAAATAACAAGTTCAATAAAGTCTTCTACATTATAGCGCATATTTAATATTTAATTGAGTGCACTAGTTTCGCAAAAAACTCGCCACTTTGACTCTGAATCTCTTGGTATAGACATTAGCCATTGGAAGATTTTATGTATTCTAATATACAGTTTTGTGGAAACACCACGTAATTTTAATTATGCAAACATTCAAAGTTCAAACAACTTAGATTTTATGCAGTTGAAAGAGCGTTTAGTTCGTTAAGTTAAGATATGAGTGTTTTATTAGGGTTTTCTGTCAAATCTATAGGCAGCATTGATTGTTTCAAAACTGTATTTTTGAGTGATAGATATGAGTTGTTGTCACCCCAAAAGGGGTAATATGTCCATGTTCAGAAGACTCGAAATTTGTGGTTAGAAATTACGTTGGCAGCAGGGTTCGGCCTACATGAAGTATTTCACTGATGGAAGACCACTTTCCATTGCCCCCCCCCCCCCGTTCACTTCAGCAAAAAATAGCGGCAAGTTTTGTAAATTGAAATTTTTGAATTTTGAATTTTTGACACTAGACTGATTTGGTAAATTGGTAATGTATTTACCGTATTTACTAAGTGGAAATTGGCGTTCAGTGTGTACAAAGTAAATTTGTGCCAAGACAGTACGTGCTGCTGAAAAGCAACGTAAATGCAGAAAAAAGTTAAAAATAAGGAGAATCAAGGTAAGATTTAACATGTATGGTAAAGACTGCCAAGGGAATTCAAGGAACGATTTTAGAATAAGTAGTTGTATTCTGTATCTATAAATAAACTAGATCCTGTCATGGGTGTTCACTTCACATACGAGCAAGGTAGTGGAAGACAAGATGACAAAAAGCTAATGGAATTGCTGTGGCTAAAAGCCCTCTAATCTTTATCATACGTTCTTGACACAATACTCAATAGTTTCGACGGTTTGCTTTTGTTTAAAAGTGTTGTTAAAAAGTGCTGTTTTAATGGTGCAGCTGTTAAGGCTGATTATGATGCAGTTTCCCAAGAAAGAAAGTGCAGAAATTTACTTCAGGAAGATAGACTTGGAGCAATTAAGTCTGGTTTGGTAATGCGACACTGATGTGGTGTGGTTCTGGTACACTGTGGATGTAGTGTCTCTCTTTCCGCTCCTTCAGTGTGGTTCTGGTGTGTTACAGACTTTTTTAGAACTGCTGTGTCCAGAGTCTGGTGCATTATAGATTTTGGTGTATTGCATCTTCTGGTATGTTGCAGTTTTGCTGTGGCACTGGTGCATTGCAACATAATTCATCTATCCCATTATAGAATTTGCCATAATAAAGTGTCCAACTTCAGTCATGAGCCAGGTGTCAAATCCAGTTACTTTATACAACTTACTGGTAAATTTCAGTGAAGTTGATTTCTCTAAGTTGCTTTGTGCATTGTACTTGATGCCATGAAAAAATGAATATATTTATGAAATAATGACCATATCCCAACCTCAGACTCAGTCCTCAGATTTGGAAGAAGTGAACTGTAAGACTTAGGATTATGATTTTGGTATGAAATTTAAATGATTCTCAACATCTGCTTGCTATAGAGGTGATTCATTGTCATGTCTCAAGGTTTTAAGGTTTTGGTTCTTGGATTATGTTTTGTTTTATTTTTTCAAAATTGTCAGCTGTTATTGACTTTTACTTTGCTTTCAGTCCAAGCTATAGTTAAGTCAGCATTGATTTGTAGTCATTAATCACGAGTCTTGGGAGTAGGTCAAGTTAGTATCATGTAATTAGACAACCTAGGATCTGTTACCCAGTCTCTCTCCCCTAGCTGCTCACCTGGTGACAATAAAGCCAGGAGAGCAGCCAATGCATCTTTCTACTCTTTCATTGGTTGTGTACTTCATGTTTGTATCTACAATAAAATAGTTCCTCATGAAGATTAGACTTGAAGCTAAGTCCAATGTGATGCAATTCTGGTGCCATGCTGCTCTAATGTTTTTCTGCTCAATTCTTTGGCAACAGTGTACTTCATGCACATCAAGTAATAAAAAGCAGTTGATAACAAAGGTTGAAAAGCTCATGTCCTTTGCAAGAAATGGAGCATGCAGGAAAACAGGTATTGTGCATGTGACAGTTGACTAAATTTTACACATAAAGTCAGCAAAAAGTGCACTAAACTCTCATAAAATTGATATTTTTTCTACCTGCAAAAGTGCAAAATGAAATAGTAATTCTGTCTTTTGACAGCACTCTCCTGTTTGTACTTGAGGTATGAGCAGTTAGCTGCCAGCTTGATAATGGTGAGGGACAACAGAAGTTGTTTTGGAAAGCACCAAAGTCTATTGCAAAACCTGTCTCATACTCAGGACTTGTTCGTACTAGTAGTCCTTTATAGTTGGAGCAGTCAGAGGGAAGCTTGATAGTTGATAAGGTTGAGTGCAGTAGAAGCAATTTTGGGATTTAGTGAAGAAGACTGAATAAGCACCTGCCTTTTTCCCTGCCCAGCCTGGCACATTTTAGCTATGGTACTTTATAGTGGGCTTACATGAAGTAGGGGGCTGAGGTTGAAAATTTAATAAAAGGCAACTGCAAGCCTGCGATATGATCTTGAAAGTGTTGTTTTTTTAAAAAAAAGCAAAAATCCACCTCGGCCCATGCATCCAGTATTATCTGAAGTTCTATTAAGATGAGTGACAACAGAAGTAGTTTCGGTAAGCACAAAAGTCTATAGCAGCACCTGTCTCTTACTCAGGATTTGTTTATGGTAGTAGTCCTATATAGTAGGCTTACATGACGTAATGCGCAGTCGAAGGGAAGCTCGATCAGGTTGAGCGTAATAGAAGGAATTTCAAGAAGCACTAATGACTGAAGAAGCACCTGCCTCTTGCCCTGAACAACCAAGCACTTTTTTGGCCAAGGTCATTTTTATTGGGCTTACATGAAGTATAGTATTGAGGCAGAAAACTCGTTAAGAGGTAATCACAATGTGTTGAAGTGTTTTTTTGAAAAAAAGAGCAAAAACCCACCGCGGTCCATGCATCCAGTATTACTTACAGATCTACCCCCCAGGTGGAACTACCGGATCGTTGCATGTTACGCTGTGTCATGATTTCAGCACAACGAACGCTATCTTCGGTGGAGTGAGTCCCGCTTTACCGTCGTCAGGGAAGCTCCAGAGGGAGACCAAGCAACAGTCCCTGGGCCTTGCAATTTCTAGGAGATTCACTTGACCTTCTTCCAAGACTTGTGATTCGCAGCCAACTCACTTGAAAGAGAGTAACTGCTTCTCAAGTATGCGTACGTTATCCAGTTCACGTTTGATTGAAGTGATGCAGATGCGCATGCGTATTTGCGTAGATTAATTAATTTAAAAATTCGGTTCCAAGGGTGGGAAAAATTTGTAAAACCATATTTCAACCTAAATCTTTGTTTTGTATTGCCTGGAAGTGGCATATAACTTTTAATCGATGGAAGAAACGTAAGAATCGAACCATTGGCTCTGATGAGTTAGAAAAAACTCGGGAAAAAGCCATCAATCATATTTTCGTCGATGTCTGCGAGTGTTTTTAAGAAAACTCAATAAAATATGGACTGCAGTTACTTAAACCTTACCTTTTTATTTGATTGTTAACGTTTTACAATGATGCTTTACGTGATATGCCGACGCTGAGAACACGCGTGTTTTATACTAACAAAAAACACTCCATTGGTCGCCATCTTGGCTTCCTCCAATCACAGTCGCCTTCTTGTGCAGTTACCATTCCACAGATTATGTACGTTTCACTGGTGTTGCAAAATATTTCCCGCGCTTCTTTTGGCAGGTTGCTCTGGCTTGCACTGCCATCTTGGATTGTTCAATTTATCGTGCGTCTCCAGACTCGAGTCCACAGTGCTCAAGACGAGTTCGGCGATCTATCCTATATCTACGGTTTTCGTACAGTATTCCTTAGACATGATAACTGTTTTGAGTTGGCACAAGCCTATTCTAAGCTTGTTAATATTCGTCTACGATTCCACCACACTTCCACAAAATATTCAGCGTACTGATCAAGACAACATTAGATAAAACTCATGTTTTTTCGCAACAAGTTAATGAAGTTTAAAAAATATGCACAGAAAGGGTGTATCTAAACAAATTTTCTAAACAAACATTCTAGCCATTTTGAATTATGAATCTCGAGTTTGCCCTGTACCTGATCCCGCATGTCAGTGCTGTGGATGTTGGATTTCTGACACCACTACGACTTCAGAACGGCACATATTTTAAATTTTCGCTGTCAAAGTTTGCTTCGTGACGAGCGTCTTACTCTGACGACTGAACAACGAATATGCAAAACCTTACGCACTCTTCGAGTGCCTATCTTTTACCGAGCTGACTAATGAAAATATGTACAAACCATTCAATCTCCGCTGCGCATTTTACAAACCCATAAATTGATCTGTTTAAATCCTTTTTATTTATTGTGTCATTTAACTCCTACAGTGCGCGTATTTCCCTTTCAATGGATTAAATATTGATCTTCTCTATCAATCAGTGTAACTATAATAAGTTTTGGAAGTTTTGTGTAACTGATACCAAACGATTTTAGCCATTAATAAAATAATTCATGGTAAGTAGATAGTAAATGAGGAGTTCTAGGATATTCCATTCTGATGACGTCATCGCCGTGTTTGATCTAACTTGCATAGTGTCTGGGCTTGTCTGAGGAGAACCTGTCAATCATTTATGCTAATTAGGTAAGTAGACGCACGTTCATTTTGAGTAATTTGTGCAGGACCGCGTATTAATCAGAAAAGTACTTATGTATATAATAAACGATAATTCAACTATCAGAAGCGTATAACAAAATTAAGAAGAAAAGTATAAATGAAATTAAGCGTGACGAGAAAGATCAAGTCTTAAAAATTTGCGGATTTTGTTCTAATTTCTCAAGATGGGAAAAAACAAATAAGCATATTTCATTTTTTCATAAAATTTGCGAAGAAATAGAAAGTATGAATTTGGCGGAAAATGAAGAAGGTCCCTATAAAATTATTTATATACTAATTATTGCTCTTATATTTCTTCTCTCATTCTATGGGCTATCTATTCTAATTCCAAGAAACAATTAATAAATTCTAGGTAAATTATAGAAAACTTATAGATAGTCTTAATTTTACTTAAAATTTACTCAAGTTCACCTTATAGATAACTTATAGATAAGTTATAGATAGCTTATAGATAGTCTTACTTTACTTAAAATTTACTCAAGTTCACCTTATGGATAACTTATAGATAACTTATAGATAGCTTATAGACAGTCTTACTTTACTTAAAATTTACTCAAGTTCACCTTACAGATAACTTATAGATAACTTATAGATAGCTTATAGATAGTCTTACTTTACTTAAAATTTACTCAAGATAACTTATAGATAACTTATAGATAGCTTATAGATAGTCTTAATTTTACTTAAAATTTACTCAAGTTCACCTTATAGATAACTTATAGATAAGTTATAGATAGCTTATAGATAGTCTTACTTTACTTAAAATTTACTCAAGTTCACCTTATGGATAACTTATAGATAACTTATAGATAGCTTATAGATAGTCTTACTTTACTTAAAATTTACTCAAGTTCACCTTATGGATAACTTATAGATAACTTATAGATAGCTTATAGATTAATACGCGGTCCTGCACAAATTACTCAAAATGAACGTGCGTCTACTTACCTAATTAGCATAAATGATTGACAGGTTCTCCTCAGACAAGTCCAGAAAATTATGCAAATTAGGTCAAACACGGTGATAACGTCATCAGAATGGAATGTCCTAGAACCTTCCAATTGCTATGTACTATGGTAAATGTGATTTAGAACACCTGTCAGCTTGAATAAAGATTGGATTGATTGTATCACTAAATCCTCACTCAACTACCCTTGGTTTGGTCAGTCAACTGTTTATGAAATATTTCAGAGACCGAAGATGAACATATACAGAGCAGTCTGCCACCAGCAGTTAAAGGACAATTACGATGTTTTCTCGCCGTAACTGTGGATCGTATTCAGTGGAAAGTGGACAATCATCCAAAAGATATTGGAGTTTTACTGCTATGGTGGGGAGAGACAGGAAATGGCACCACGTTTTGGTATGGTAATTTCTCAGTTTCGAGAATATTTCTGACAAACAGGTGTATACAGCCTTATGCTTTGCGCTGCAAGACAGTTTCGCTAATATCAATTTTTGAGCTCTTATACCTGACCTGCAAGGTCTTAATTTGTGTCTTTAACTTTTCCAGGCCCTCTCATGGAAAGAAATCGTCACATTTGCCCAAAACAAGAAATAAATTCTTTTTTCCTGTTTGCAGTGGACCCAAACAGTTTGCCGCGTATCTTAATGGTACGTATGTATACGTCGATTCTATTTCTATTGTTTTGGGCTATACATTCAGAAATCTACTCGTTACTTAGTATCAAGTTACTGTACTACATGGTAGTACGCATTTTGTTTCTATTTTTCATAGATATGAGTGTACTGGTGTTGGACGTTCTGCATTCCAAGTCATTGAAACCGTTTGGAAAAGTAGAAATTAACGATATTGGGGAACTGAGTGGCACGAATCCAATTGACAAGTATGTTTTTGTTCGGATTTAAAATTTTCTAGCGTTGCACATCTTTAGCTGTTAAACCACGACAGCTGCAGTTTATTTGATCAATTTGATGTATTCTGTACAGCTGATGTTTCTGACGAATCGTCGTATTTCTATATATTTTGTTCACATCATTAACTAGCTCACTTGTTTTTAATGTTGTAAAGTGGTACGTATATAACTACTTGCAATAGGGTATAGTAATGCATACTATTATAATATTTCCCCATTTAATGTTTATAGATGGTATTCGGTTATTTCACGTTCTGTTCAGCCAGTGAAATTTGCAGATCTTCATGTTGTTCTCAAGTTTGAACCTGTAGATGGTAGGAAATTACAGCGCTTAGAAGATCATCATTGTATAATTATTAAGTAATATTTCAAACACGTGGGGAACTTGGACTTTCAAACACCTAGAGAAGTTGAAAATACAACGCGAAGTCGAGGACTTTTAGCGAATTTTGAGGTGTTTTGAAATCGAAGGAGTCCTCTTTACGGGTGTTTGAACTTGCTTCTCAAACGAAGTGAATTTTACCAGAAAATCAATGAGAAAGTTGGCTCAATTTATGTAATTTCTTCCTTCGATCTCAAACCCTCCTTCATGTCAATGATTTTCTCAAGTGGACCTTGAGAGGACGGCGAGCACACCGTGCTGTTGCACTTTGCTTAGCCTCATTTTTTTAAAGAAAAACCAAGCTGATGTACACAGTGCGTTTATTTCAAATTTTATGTGCTTTTTCACTGTTGACAAGCTTAGCACTTTAGCTTTAACTATGCAGACTTGATTTGTTTTGTAGTTGTTGGGCATAAGACATCGACGTTAGTTCCTGTTATTGATGACAACTTTAACCATTTCCTGGAAAATGAGAACAACTCCAGACCTAAAGTTAATTACGTAAATAGACTAATATTTTAAATGTTGTTAGAAGTCTTTAAATAAGAATAAACAGACATACTTTACTCCAACAACGCTTGTTATTTTGTAGTTTGAATCAGCAGAAGAAAAATCTGGAACTATTAAAGATGAAAGCGTACCAAAAAGTGATGGTACGTATGTAACGTTTCTTCTGTGTAGGCCTTACCCAACGGTGGGAGAAAATTTTCAAATAAAGCAAATATAAGTCACAATGTATAAGATGTAACATTTTGTCAGAGGCGGACACTTGCGCGGGGGGGGCAGGAGAGGCTTGGGCCTCCCAATATTTTTGAAAGAATGTACCAAATAACAAAAATTACAACCATTTGACGAAGTTGCCATACTCTTTTTTGAGTTCTGTTATTATATTTAGACTCAGATGACACAGTTTTCACATAAGTTAACAAACACAAATTTTTCCACAATTTTTCTGTTGGTATATATGTTCAAAATTTGGCCTCACCCTCCCCCCCTCAATATTTTGCGAAGTGTCCGCCACTGCATTTGGTGTTCCAGCCTGCTGCCTAGCAAGTTTTTCTCGGGTCGTGCGGGCGAACTCCTGCGATGACTGTATATATACCGTTGTGTAGAGGCTCAGTTTAGGTACCTTGGTACAATGTTAGTGTTTGGAAGTCTAAACGCGATAGGTACATAATGTTTATAACGACCTGAAATGTACAGCGACGTTTTCAACCTTGCCGTACTTCTTCATCAATAGTTGAAAGTATATTGACTGTTTTGAACGTCTGTTTTTTATAAATTTAAATGAAGATGATGTTATAATATCATTGATAAAACGAGGAAAAGCACTCCAACATTCTATCATCGAGTCAAAGACCGATGTAGAAGCCAGGGCAGAAACATCTCAGACAGATGATACTGATGTTGATGAAGAGAATCTATTTAATAGGTAATAACACAATGCAATACAGTATGACGCTGGTTATTGTGTAAACCATCTATTGGTTCAAGTGAACAATGTACTGTATTGTCTGTGGCAGTTGTGCCTGCCTCTTCTTAATTGTATAGCATTAATTTTTTCCGTATGCACTGGAAGTTTTGAACAATCGTAAATGCAAAATAGTTATATTAATGATAAATAGAAGATCTATTAGATTTCGGATAGCATAATGATTGCATGGGTATAAGCTTGTACTATTGTGCACGTTAGGTTATAATATGCCTGATGATTTGGCTGTGCGGCTTATACTGTACCATTAGTTGCCATTATAATTGCGTATGGTTATGGCAACGTGATTCTGTTTTTGTAGGAGCAGTTCTGGTAGTTTGTTCAAAGAGATTCTCCAATTTGATGACGGTGCTATGCATCCTTGCCGAGATGTCGGTTCTGTTATCACGTGTGATAGTGATGATGACGTACTTGAATCAAGTATTGGAAGTGAGTCTTGTGATCCAATGTGGGATGAAACGTTATTACAAGAATTGTTCTACGTCAATGAGGTGCGTTCACTGTCCTAAACGAAGCGTCGCAATATCTCTGAACGGTCCAAACACTCTATTTTCAGAGTAGTAAGTCTCATAGGAAACATACATACTCTGCACTGATAGCTGCTTTTTTAGTGTGAAACTGTTCTATTTCGGCTATTTAGAAAGATTGTTATTAGCCTAGTTTCCACATGGTCGTAAGTGTCGTAGAGTTGGAGTAAAACTCTATATGTAAGTACGTATGTGCCTCAAAAGAAAATATGAGTTTTTTTCGGAATTATCATGCACTAGCTATGGCTCACTCTAAGTTTTCCAGGGGCCGGTTGTATAAAAGTTTTAACTACGTTATAGCTACGATTTTGTAGTTAAAAAGTAGTTAAATCTTGAATAGGCGATTCTAGTTGGTTGATATTCGTAATTAACTATAGTTAACTTTAACCACGTTTTTGTACAACCGGCCCCATTACTGTACATTTACCATCGATAATTTTTGGCTGAAAATAGACTACTCGAAGCGATAGGTCAAGACTGCGATTGCACCTCTCCTAACATACAGAAAAGTGACTGAGAAGACTACAATCCAGCAGTCTTCGTTTAGGCTGGACAACTTCTTTTTTTACCCGTATTTTCAATTCTGTTGACTGGCGGTGTCAGGACCTAACATTATAGGAATGTTACAGTCAGTTACAGTCAGCCAGTGTAGTCCCAGTCGTTTTACAACTGCTCTGAAACTACTTTTAACGCCACATCTGCGCTGACGTTCAGGTTGCGTGTTTACTGATGATAAATAGTGTCTTTAGGATAACTCAGCTACATTTACATTGAATGAATCAGGACAATCAGGACAATCTGAGTGTGTTGACGAAGTTATCAAAGAAGGTGATCCAATATCAGATATGGTACGTAATGAAAATATGAAATATTTTTTGAATGAAAAGCTTCAGTCAAATTTTGGAGAATAGTACATGCAATGTCGATAGTAACAAGGGCAGATTTCGTTGTAAACCAATGAGAGCGTTTGTTTACATTTTTGCTCTCGACCAATCAGCATGTGCAAAACGCTAAAACTCATCCAAAAAGAGCGGGAAAATAAAACCGCATTCTAGGGCTTCGGTAGCACTCAATTATTTTTACGACTCAACGACAACAGATTCAAATAAAGCATGTTTTTTTCTCCATTTTCCTCGTCCGCATTTTTAAATTTCGAAATAAAACGCGAGATATCCATGTTTGAAACTTTTCCCTATGTAGCTTATACAAATTTGGTAACCTACATTTGACTGCGTGGCAACGAAAAGTTGCTATGGTCTCTCTGCTTCATGTTTTTGCTTAATAATTTTCATTCGCTTTTGTTAAAAATGGTTTTGCTTGCCGTATCATGCCAAAAACTAGACGACAACGGGTTTCTAGTAGATGAATTTCAATATTTCAGTTCAGACGATATTTTGTACTGATTTCCCAATTGACTGCGAGCGTATAGCTATTTTTTCG
>JAOBYK010288895.1:0-43067 GCA_025434845.1 Phenganax subtilis | reverse complement strand
CACTGATGAAGGTCCGGGCTAACGGACTGAAAGCTTTGCAATAATAAAAATACATGGTGTATACCTCAAACGAATACTCATATACGTCCTTGATCATAATATTTGGTTTTCTCAGAGCTATTATTTAAATTCTTGGAAGAGATAGACGCTTACGTTTTGGCGATAGACCATTCTACCTTTTCTCATAACTGCAATGTCCTGGCTAATTGTCGATTTTAGGAGAGACTCTTTGTTCTATGTTGTTTTAACAAGAAGGCCACTGTGTATGCACCTATATTTGATGCTGATTTAGCAAGAATTTGTATATTATCTTGACTTTCTGAATGACTTGTTTACGACGAATTCTAATGAAGTTGACATTAATTCGGCCGTCTTTTTCTTACTGTCAATTGCACATCGGAAATTTTTGTTATGTAGAGATTGCGTGGAAATTTGCGGCCATAACAGAGACTTATCACTTTTGCACTTTTTGGATGATATGATTGCAGTAAGATTTGAATAAAATCAAAATGACTTTTAATTAATTAATTATGTCGTTGCATGGTCAGTTATTTGAGCAATGTATCACTTTGAAAAGTTCAGAAAGCTTTGATAAGATAAGCATTTTTTCTATTCATTGTAAGTCATACTTATCTGTGGAAGCAATAGATACTGAGAATGTTAATTCCGTCATGGTAGACAAACCTTACGACAGAGATAGAAAAAAAATTAAACAGAACTAAGCTGGAAAATTTGGTAACTGTAAGACAATTCGAGATCCTAAACCACTTTATATGATGCACTAAAGATTTATTTGCTTCACAAGTATATCACTTAGTTACAAAGACTAACCAAGGCGGTTAAAAACAATGTGTTAGGCCGTGTACTATTTTAATCCAGTTTAATTGATCGCTGTTATCCTTTTACATGCCATGCGAACAACATGTCGCAGGACAGGCCCTTACGCATTGTTTGGCGCACACTGGAGCGCACGATGAAGCCATGCCTGGTGGACCTTGTGGGCCGGGTAAACCCAAGGGGCCTTGTGGTCCTGGATCACCTGGCGGGCCTTGCATGCCTGGAGGACCTGCAGGTCCTGGTGGGCCGTCATTACCTGGTGGACCAGCTGGCGCTCCTGGTGGACCTGCAGGACCAGGTGGACCTGGGGGTCCTGGTTGACCAAGCGGACCTTTTGGACCATTTGGTCCGGAGGGACCAGGGAGTCCCATTGGACCATCCATACCAGGAGGTCCTGGTGGAGCTGGCGGAGCAGGTCGGGCACAGCAGACAGGCGTGCAGGCTGGAGCGCATGTGGGTGGGCAATCAGGTTGGCAACTTGTCATCGTTCTTTTGAACCCTACAGGAAAGATGGATTGTTTATGACAGTAATGTCTAACTTTTTCCTCTACAGCATTTTCAAGTCTATATTTATGCAGAAATAACGAGAATTACTGCTTCAAAGTATGTAATTTACGTTTTATATTACGTCTAATAGTTCAATATGCTCGCCTAAACATTTTGGAGGCTTTTCACGCAGAAGTATAATTTGTTTTAGATACTCCTGAATCTCAGAAATCGGTTGTATACTGCAAAGCGTTGGGAAAACATGCGGATATGGCAGTATCCCTGATTAGCTTTAAACTGTATGCATGTTAGGCATTGACTCGAGTATTTGTAAAAAAATATTTGATTCGATAGATTCTACAACATTGATACATCCTCCACCATTCAAACGTACATTTTGGATGAAGAATCGCTTCGCCTTTCGTTCGTATTTGATCTCGACGCTTTTGCAAAGGGGCTGTATGTTGTGTATGACCTTGACTGGCACGAATTTGGCTCTTTAGTCCTGTAACCAAAAGTACTTCATCTGTGTGCCCTATTATGTTAGCCTTGCCTACAATTGCAGTATTTTCCGTGTAGTATGTAGCGTAAACTTGGTTTTCTTTGCGTTTTGGTACGGTCATTGGTTGGGGTTTTCAGTATTTTTAGTTGGTTATTTTGCTATCGACTTTTTTTCGTTTTTTATGCGTATGTGCATCAGCTAAAATGCTCACCTGACTTGTTTGGTACTGCTTCAGTTAGGACAGCAATAACTAGCAGCGTCGACAATAGAACTCTCAAATCCATGTTGTTTGGTGACTGAAAATTTAAGTCAAGTTAACGTACAGTATTGCGGATTGATTTACCAGAATTTATCCATATTATTCTACACACGGTGTTTTGGGTACGTTGAACAGCGTTTGCCTCATTCACTGCGAGAACGGGCTAAATTTGAAAGACTAGATATTTAAGTTGAATAAAGAGTTTGACTATGGCACTAGTATTTTTTTCGATTGCCTGTACGAATTGAACTTTTGTAGGATTAATTATCGTTATACTCGAAAGTACAGACTAGATTCCTCAGTGGAAACGTATAGGCAAACAATAGATTCTCGAATTAACCTTATACTCGAAAGTATAGACTAGTTTCCTCAGTGGAAACATTTTGGCAAACAATAGATTCTCGAACACTAAGTTATAACAATGATTTAATGACCATAATTCGAGTAAACTTCCAGTGAGTTGTCAGTCATAATCTGGTACCTCCCAATCAGTTGTCAAACCATTTGTTAAAGCAAAATCATGCGGCCTTATTATTTTAACAAGACGTGTACGTTTACATCTGTAAAATGATACAGCGTAATAAGTGTACAGTACCTTCACGAAGAAGAGGTAAGTGTGTTTCTTTCCTTTTTTCCTATCGTTTGGAATGGACACAATAACCTGCTTTCTCGAACCAAAGTTCAGTTTTAATATGTCTTCGATATTTATCGGTAAGGTCATACGCGAAATACTTCAAGCGTTTCTTGATCTTAATCACTCGTAAAAGCAGCAACCAGTTCGAAGATGTCAAGTGAAGATAGGAAAAACGTCTTTTATATGTCGTAATTAGGTTGCTGTATTCTGTGTTCTGCTTTTGTGATTTGAAGCTGAGATTTTTGGCTTCGAAGTTTCAGAGCACTATACATTACGTGCTTTGTCTTTAGGCTAATTTCCACTCAAGGAAAATTTTCGGCAGGATCCAAGAGAACTGGAAAGTTTTCTTGCTGTTTAAATCGTTAGTTTCGATCCAGAGCACATAAGACAGAGAAAATTGTACTGTCCATTTTGGTACGCAGATAATCCTCCTGAGTGCACACAACATGTTTCTGCACTAAGTTATAACAAAACATTCACCACTCTCTATGCATGTCGGTAATCCCATTCCATGCTTGTAATTTTATCTCAGTTATGTAAAGGACCTGCATCTTTGTACTTTACACAGCAAGTATCAATGTTTATTTTTCATTTCTATTTGGCTTAGAAGTAACTTAAATTGACTCTCGGGTATTGCTCTATATAAGTTCATGATTTTAGTCAAAATATTGTACTGCTGCAACGAGCTAGAATAATTTAGTAGGGTTGCAAGTTTTGATTCCACAATATTAAAAAGCCTTGCATAGTTCGTCACGTAATACTAAAATATAGAACATATGCAAACTTTGCGGGGCTATATATTCTTCGCGAACTTAAACAAGTTTACTACGTTAAAGATTGTCTTTTGCTTGTGGTGATGAATTTCTTTCTTGGCGTTTAGATCGAAATTTATATTCTATAATGTGTAGCCAATTCTTTCGTGATTGGTAACTTGAGTATACTCGACTGTATATTGGTATTAAACAGTTTTAGCGGTAAAAAATATCTTTATATTAATTAACTCGGTTCTTGCATGCAAGCATTAAACAATTTCAATATTAATTAACAAAAATGATGTGTACAATCTTTAATGCAAAAAGGTTTTCTAAAAATGGAAAGTATATAAAGGGCTAGACTTCATAATGTAACAACAACTAATGCACGGCAGCTAAGAAATTTTTTGTCGTTCTGCATGATTAATTACAGTTGCATATGATTTCTGAGAATAGGAGAGTTGATCAGTCGGCACCATGCTGAAAAGGGACAAGCACAAAAATGAAATAAAATCCATAGCACTTCGATTCTAGAAAGTGTGCATAGCCGGAGAAACGAGGCTCATACCAAAAGTCATGAGGTAATGGATTGCATTGCACTGCACTGTTGTGTACATGCGTAGATATGCGTAGATAGGACTGTATATCATCTATAAGCAGAGATGGCAATATTTCCAGTCCTTAAGGATAATTTGTGGCGTTTGCAATCAACGACGCGTAAACGTGACGACGCCGTCTTAATTCAACCGGGAAATGACAGCTGCGTAGTTTGAGTATTGAAATATTAAATGGTTGAAGTCTTTATTAGTACCCTTAAGAACTACCCATTGAAGCAAAGAAACTTGAGAGAAGAAACACGATGTTCGACTGAGTTTATCTAGTGAGTAGCTTTTTCTACTAGAGAAGTTTCTGTCTGATTTTTCTTCCTTTTTCGACGTTTATACGTAGTGCATCAGTAGTTTTCGAAGCGGCTAGTCAGCCGATTGGTGGTGTGCAGTGAGGTTCAATGGACAAAGAGATTTTCGCCATGTTGTATCATGGATGAAATTTGATTTCCAAACAGAGAAGATTCTTCATCCAATTCATCTTAGATAGCGGCGACGATATCACACGAGAACCACTTACACCATATCGATGTATGCTGGTTCCTTAAATCATCAACTATGTAGGAATAATATTGTGCAATCTGACCTGAAGGATTTACTACTTTGGTCTATGTTATAGAGGTTGTGCACATGTGGCCAAACTAAGGATGTCGCCTTCGTTGGTCACTGCTTGAATTATTGAACTTTGGTGCAGATTTAGGGCGTATCATGCACAGCGCTTACGACTACACATTTCGTCTGCTATTTTTGCCAGGCTGAAATTGCGATTCATGATAAACGAACGATTATACTGGATTGTATGTCAATAGGATCAATAGGAACTAAGCCAAGCAGATGCAACATAGTACAGAATAAAGATGCTTTTGGATAATAAACAAACAACCTTTTGTTTTCTATTTACGTACTGCAAAAATTAACAACAATACAAATAAGCGTTTTCATACTGTCGAATAGTACAGTTTATAACTATTTTCTTATCAAAATAACAATGTACGTCGTTTAGTCAATTCAATATTTTGTCCTATTACTGATATCTTCTTATCGGCGATGGCAACAAGGTGGTGGGCAAGCTCTGATGCACGTATGAGCACAGACTGGTGGGCATGGTGGTGGAGGTCCAGGTGGTGCTGGGTTACCAGGAGGTCCTGGAGGCCCTGGAGGACCGAGGAGACCTGGGTCACCTGGGGGACCTTGATGTCCGGGTGGTCCTGGAGGACCTGGTGGGCCGTCTCTTCCTGCTGGTCCAGCTGGGGCACCTGCTTGTCCTGGCGGGCCCGGAAGTCCGGGTGGGCCCGGTAGACCGAGGGGACCTTTTGGACCATCTGGTCCTTGAGGACCTGGTAGACCCATTGGGCCATCAAGACCTGGTGGTCCTGGTGGTGGTGGAGGCTGAACAGGGGCGGGTGGAAGGGGTGGAGGAGGTGGTGGGTGACAACATGAGTGTGAGCAAGCCGGTGCGCAGGTGCTTGAGCATCCTCCACCGCAAGGATTGGCTTCACGTTTATATTCTGAAACGTAAAATGTAAATAATTTGCTGTTTGGATTCTACCATTTTGGACTCTATAGACACACTGAGGACAATGGTGAATTGTTCTCTAAAGCACTGTTTAGGGAAAACGGGTTCATAGAACGTGCAGTCTCACACTTTTTAATAAACATTAATGTCAAATTGGGTGCACACTAGGAAGGCTGGGCACAGCATTTCAAAAATGCATAATTTTAACGGTCTTGTATATAGGTGAAAGTTTCTTTTCCAAATTAGATTGCTGTGCATATCGACAAGAAATAAGGTGTCACTTGTCTGTATTCAGAAAAATAGTCGGGTAGAAACTGGTACTATGCTGCTCGTAGTTCATTACTTTGCCATGTCCTGCTACATTGAAAGTTGCTTTCTCTTATTATCAATATGTTAGGTCTTGTATGTGTCAAATATAGAGCCGCAAACCTGGATGAGTACTAAAGTGTTCTATTAACAGTACTAATTTTGGGTGAATAACGTTGCCTGTTTTTTTTCATGTATCTTCTCTGGATATTAAAATAGCCATCTTAAATTTAAAGAATATGTTCCGGGACTCTAATTTTAGGGTAGAAATTTAAATAAAAGATATTACTAGGTCTGAACATATAATGTTGTTTGGCGCTGGCTGTCGTTGCCTTTGTTTTTAACTTGCCCTGGCATGAAAAAAAGAGAAAGGTATGAACAATCCAAGTTCAAAGAAATGTTTTAGTACCCTTGTTGTAAAGTTCACTTGAAAAAAGACCGACTAAAATAAAATAAAAGGGTCTCACGCAATGTTAACACTTTTTGTGCAAGAAAGTGAAACAAATTTGCATGATTTGCTTCGTATGTAAGTATATTCACATGACCTAGGAATATCTTTTGTCATGAAGGAACATGTAAAAGAAGTTAAGTTATGACCAATTTTAACTTGTGCATGGTATAAATGAAACGAAACTGATATGATCTGCGAAACCAACACCCATAGATAGACAAAATATATGATTGGGATCGAGAATTCAATACCTACGACCTGAACCGCTATAGTGGTCCTTTTTCCAACACATTATACCTCCCACCTGATTTATGCAATCATGTGATAGTGAAACTAGAAACTGCCACTTCAAAATAATTGCGCAACTTTTCTTAGTCAGTTGAAGCAGTCGGAGCATTTGAAAAACAGTTGAAGCAGTTGAAGCAGTTGAGCCAGTTGAGTCAGTTAAAACAGTTAAGGAATTGAAGAATTGGAGCAGTTCAAGAAAGAGCAAAAAAAAGGAAGAAAAGAAGTTACGTGAAGAACTCAAGATAGACAAAAAGAGAGATAATTACCTTTAAGAACTTTACGTAAAACAAAGTGATAAACGTAAGAACCCATGCAGTTCCCTCGTGAAGAGCGTGTTTATAATAAAATCCTTTCTATAACACAAGCTTAGATTCCAAAAGTGTCTGAGGCAGTATTTATCAGTAGCATGAAGAATTACTTGTACTTTATTGTGCTCCAAGTTTTTGCCTTAACATATCTTCAACGTGTCAGTGATATTTACTCATTGAGGCTCTGTGTACCCGGTACCGGATTCGCATGCTCGCGGCAATGATTTCAGCCACTACATACGCTTACAACTGTTCTAACAACATTTTCTTTCCGCAATATTGTCATAAATTTATGAGCGAAACTGTCCTCAAACTGCTCCCTTTCATGTCATGACCATAGGAATCCGGTACCGTGTAAACGGGGTTGAGCTATGTTCTAGCACTTTGCGCAAGTTTCAAGGTACAAAAATAATTGTGAAGTTTTTGTCTATTTTACTGAGTCTCAGGTTATGCTTTCACAAACCGGTTCCGTTTAATCACGAGACCGAATTCGACCATTTCTGGGCCGTGCTTACTCTTGGAACTTCCTGCATTAAAAGTAATCGTTCAAATCTGCTCTGTTACAGAAGTTGTAAGCTTGTCCTTGAATGGGTGAATTCGACGTCATAGCTGCGCGGAACCGGTCTCGTGTAAACGTAGCCTTATATGTACTCACTATGTGTACTTCTAGCAGCGACGAATGATACCACTACGAACAGACAGGCAGCAAATAATTTAAGGTCCATCTATATCAAAACACATGAAAAGAATATTGCGTTATACCATTGGCCATGCATTGAAAATGAAATGCTCTATCAAGAGTGAAAATAATTTTTTTTGGCTCAAATATAAGATTATGGAATGTTCACAGTATGCACTAGTTTGATTGTCAAATATAGTATACACTTGAGAGCTTACTGTCGTTGAGTTGTTATAGTTTAATCGTATAATAAGCGCTATCGTATAATGTAACACAGCTATAATATAAAGTTGCAGCGTCTTTCAAACAGTACTTTGTCATTATACTATTTAATTGATCTCTAAAAGCAAAAGATCGTAGTCGTGAAAGTATAATCTAGGATTCTTAATCTACGTTCGTTTTTTCTTT
This sequence comes from Phenganax subtilis, assembly GCA_025434845.1. Taxonomy (NCBI): domain Eukaryota; kingdom Metazoa; phylum Cnidaria; class Anthozoa; order Malacalcyonacea; family Clavulariidae; genus Phenganax; species Phenganax subtilis. Next base: position 35,036 of record JAOBYK010288895.1, on the reverse strand, counting down.
TAAAATTACGTTTAGATTTAACACAAAAATGTCGATCCTTACCTTGACGCGCAATGATTTGATCTAACTCGAAGAACAAAGCGCACGCAAATCAATAGGTAAAGGCGATATTTATTATTAAAGCGCTCGCGTAGCGACTGTTCGGGCTTGGCGTAGTTAACATGGGTAATATTGTTTATGTTTCACGCTTCACGAGTTTTGAATATCAAACCAAACGAGTTTACTGGTACACGGGAAAGTAGAGACCAACAATACGACAAGTCAATCTTTAGCAGCACAAAGAGTTTGAACAAAAGGAAAATTTGACTTAAATCATCGACATTGATTCGCAGAGACAGAACTTATTGTAGGCTATAGTTGATCTAGACAAAACGAGGTAATTCATCGCAACAGCTGGTGCTGATGAACATTTTAAAATTAGTAAAAATTCATAATTTGGTTGCAAAATACTATTTCATGGAAAATCTAGATTTACTCCTTCGAAGTTTGCAAATTTTGTAAAGTTTCCCACTAAATACGGAAATTTTTAATATTTTTTTTCGTGTTCGGCTCAAAAATGCAAACGACTTCCACATGTAATACAAATTATACTAAATTTGCAAGTTTTCCAGGAACATGTTTTCCGAATTTTACAGCATTTTGCGAACGAACGTCCAACTGTGGTGATAACTTTACCTCCGCCTGTCAAACTTCTGTTGCGAAATGTTACAAACTTCCGAAAATATATTCCAAAACAACCTGCAGTTTTGTATATTTTGTAAAGTTTAGGAACTTGTGAGTTATAAACTTTGCTTTATGGGAAACTATCAGAAACGGTTTAGATCTGGTTAACGCAACAGGTTGACATAGCTACATATAAGATATTAAGTCCAATACGCCGATGTCGTGTTTCCATACTGATAAATCTTGTTTTCACTTGAAAATCTAGCTCAGTCATGCAGAGTTTCTTCATCAAAACTCGATATGGAAATATCTAAATGCTCTTATTCAACTTAAAGAATAGAGAGTAAAACGCTAAATGAAGGATACTTACATAGAAATTTACTCGTGAATTTTAACAGAACGTTTGCACAAACAATTATGCAAATAAAGATTTATATCGATAAAATTATTTAGATTGATTGTAGAATCAATGTATCAATACGGTCCTCTCATTGCATGACGTCAGCACCATTATCATTGTCACTTGCAGATTTTGTACACCAAAAATGCAACGCTTTCAGCTTGCGAGTGGTGGTGTTTTGAATGTCATTATCGTGTACACAAATTCGAATTATATCAGACTTAAACTACAATTAAAAGAAGACTCCTCAACTCATGTTTGTAAAACTGCCTTCTATACCTTAACACCAGGGCCCAGTCTTAGAGGTGCAAGCTGTGTTTGAAGTTAGTTAGTCGACTACTCTTTTCCAAATATTATTTGAAGAATTATTTGCGGAAAATTTGGGAAAAAATGACTAGAATTATCAGATAAGAAGAATTGAGTTCTAATATTTGCGAGCTGGTGCGAGTTACCATAGAACTGAAAGAATGAAAACGACTTTAATTTTGACTTCAACCTGATCAGAGGAATGGAATTAATTTCACTTATTAAGCATGTAATAGTGTTTTGAAGCACAAAAGACAAGCATGCCGCTGAGTGTTTTATCAGCTGTCTGTTAAATAAAATACTTTCTACGAGTATTTAAATAGTTTTAAAAACAAACGACATTGTTTACTTCGTGAGATACTTATTATAAAAGTTCAAGGGCTGTTGAAACTACAAAAACGGGGTTGAAGTTTGGGGAAACGCTTGTCACTTATTAAAACTCCGAAATGGTACTGACTGTCTTCTTGTGTTCTTTATGAACTATTGATCAGCCTGGTAAGACTCGTCAAATGGGCAGTATACGTTTGTTAAATTTTAACATTCAATCGCTAGGATAACTGCCTTGCTCCAGTGAGGTTGTGGGCTCGATTCTCATCGCGGGCTTAACTTTCTGGTATAAAAAGATTTGGTCAACTACTCTGCCGAAAGTCGTAGGCCGGTTCCTCCTACACGGAAAGTTGACAGGGTGGGTTAGGATAAGCAGATTAGAAAACTAACATCACAATTGCTGTAAAGAGAAATTGTATAGGTTAAATACGCATATAGACGGTGTAAATACCAATTTTAATCTAGTTTTAGAAAGCCTTTGCCGGGATAACTAAACAATTGTACCATGAGCTCCACCTATAGCTACTATATGAAACAATTGTTGAGGGAACTGGAATGTTCAGTTGACACAAATATCGTGACCTAAGTTTGTGGAGATCGGTACGTTGTAAGGATGAGCTATAAACATAGTCTGAAATGCAAACACGAAACAGAACATTTTAATCACCAATTACTGTTTTGCATGAAACGCATTTATTTTCCAACCCTAGAAGTAGTTGCACAATTGCACATAAATGTACACAAAAAACGCATTGGTAAATTATATATATTTATATCCTGAAAATTGAATGACGATTCTTGTTATAAAATGACATTTATTCTATATAGTGCAGAATCCTTTTGGTTCTATCGGTTTATAACAATGTTCTTAAACAAATTTTATCTGAGTTCATTCCATTTATAGTCATCTAACGTGATATTCCCCTCCTATTTTCGCCCATGGCAACACCATCCTGGGCAAGAGCTGACACAGGTGTGAGCGCAGACTGGTGGGCATGGTGGTGGGGGAGGAGGTGGTGGTGCTGGGTCTCCAGCTGGACCCGGAGGTCCTGGTGGGCCTGGGGGTCCTGCTGGTCCGGCTTCTCCGACGGGGCCAACGGGACCAACTGGACCTGGTGGACCTTGGTTACCTGATGGGCCTGGTGGACCTGGAAGAGCTGGGGGAGGTGGGGGTGGAATTGGTGGCGGGGGTGGTGGTGGCGGAGGTGGTGGTGGTGAACAACACGAGACTACGCATGATGGCGCACAATAGCTAGGACATCCTGGTGGACATGGGTTTGCTTCTCTGGTATCTACAAGAATAAACGACATGAACTTTAAACAAATGCGTGATCAAATTGATATATGTCTTATTGAATGCTGCTACCAAAAATAATATGTCGTTGGTAGACTAAGTGTTTACATTGTATCTCGTTCTTCTTAATTAATAAACACTTTAGCAAGAATTGTTGAAGTTTCAATTTTACGCTTGTGCTCTTTGTTGCAAGTTTATTTTCGTTGTTTTGGTTTGTGTCTATTCTTGCGGGTTTTGTTTTAAACAGTGTTGCTCGTATGGTGGAGGGAAAGAGTTTGGCGTTTCACCACGACTGCTCATATTGGGATATAGGCAATAAAATAAGTCAGTTCACAGATTAACAATCGAAAACGATTTGTTACAATAATACGTAATTACAAACATGAACTATATATTTATGTCATGTTTTCTATGATACTTATTTCAATCGATAAAGATGTTCTATCATTTCGCCGGCTTATCAAAATTGTTTGAAACCTAGATTTGACATTAGAAAGATCCTCTATTTTATTGCACTGTCGTTTTAAAAATATACGTTGGAAATACTTGCAGTAAACAAATTCACGTCGTTTTGACATTCATGCTTTTCAATTGCTATTAAATCGTAATCTGAAAACTTTTTCACTTCGCCGACCGAACCGGTGCTAGGTTCGGAACACAAAGTTTTAGACATTCAAATTCATATTTAATTAGAGAAACTCGACTTAGTACACTTGTAGTAAATGACAATAATTTTGACCTTTTGATGTTATTTTGAATAAATTTATTGTGTTTTGATATGTTCTTTAAACAGTTATGTAGTGTATTACACATACGTATTACAAATGAATGGAAACTTCAAAAGTCTCTGATCACGTTTGGATCAAAATCTGGTTTCTCGTTGTAAAGCAGATCATTCCTTCACGAATGGAATGGAGAAGTTCATCCTTATACTTACATTTATGAGGGTGTGCTGAGGCATATGCCACGACAACCAACAGACAAGTGGCAATAAACTTCATACTTGGAACTATAAGTAAAAGATCATTGTTAATAACAATTGTATGTGCTTTTCATTCATTGCATATATTTTCACTAGTCTTAAAAGTAGAGCACATAAAATATTTATATTTTATTATAAAGATTATAAAAAATTCGTCTTAAGTCGAAAGTTAAAATATTTTTCCACGTTATCATGAATAGATTCAACTAGAAATGATCTCAGAAAATAATTGAAAAACTCGAATTTGCGGCAGTACGAAATTTAAATGTGTTAATCGCTTCAACTTCTGAAAAATAATTATGACGTTTGACCCAAGTATCAAATAGCCCGTGCAGCAAGATGTAGAATACTATATTGTATTGAAAGTAGAAAACTTTTCAAGTGTGGAACAATGAGTTGCTAAAAATGCTACTTTGGTGTGTTTACGTACCTGAGTAAACGTCTTCTCAGCGCAACTGATGTCTAACAATAGGAGATTTAGAGTTTTATACGGTCATGGTGCCAACTGGTGACATTATTCATCTTTTGTAACGACCCATTTAGTACTCCGCTTTACGGTTGGATTAAAAGTCATCGTACCAGCAAACATAGCCCAAACTCTCTCTTCTTCTAAATTTATCATGTTGACCGAAATTTGGAGCGAAAATATTAAATCGTAAAAATTATTTTTCTTAAAATTATTAGCTCAAAAATTTTATCCTTTGAAACCGTCGCAGCGGCACATACTTCATAATTATATCGGTTTATCAATCACGAATAAGCCACCTGTGACGTCTATTGTTTCATTCTGGCTTGTAATTGTTGGTACCCGAGACGCTTTTTAAACTCAAGTCGTAGTTTTGCACTAATTTAAAAGTTGTTTTTTTCGGACAAAGTATCACAAACTCTTATAATATATATATACAATGCGATAGAATGTACTGCTGCATTGCAATAAATATAGGTGTGATCGATCGACTTTGATGCCTGTAGTTTAGTGTGCAAACTTCACGCGCATCTTTGAGAATTCTTTTCTTCACGATTTGTGTGTATTTTCAAAACAAACCCACCAAGAAAAAGCTAAAAAATAATGTATTAATCAACATTTGTTAAAATGTCAATGAGGTTTTTGAGTACTAAAGAGTGTTCATGATAAATGTGAAACTGTCACAAATGTTTGATAATATACTGAACAACTTCAAAAGATTCTTTGTATGACGCCAATGGTAATAATGTATCAATGTTTCACTTTATCTAATTTTTTTGACAACTTTTTTGCGTCGGAGGACTATTTTATAATACAAGCCCGTGCCCCTGTGTTTTCTTGTATGAATTTTACATTCTATAATTCCCTTATCAAGCTCATCAAGTTAAGAAAAAATCTGTTGAATTGTTGAAACTTATATATTTGTTTCAGCTTTTGATTGTATGAGGATCTCTTAATGAAGATAACTACCCAAATATTATAAGACCTCGATCTTTTTACGGCCATTTGCAAAAAGTTCAATCTATATTTCTCTTTTTCTATCAGGAGATGATCTTGTTCGTTGTGGGAGGATGTCCTACAGTTTTTTCACGAGGGGGCGCTGTACCACCATTCGTTATGTTAATTGTTAATCCATTATGTTAATTTTTGTAGTGTATTAATGCATACAAAATCCAGTTGGATTGGATTTGACGTTTTGTGTGTTTTGTAGTATTCATACTAAATACTGTCTATTCCTGTCTGAAATCCTTTGCCGGCCATGACGGCTATAATGCAATTCTCCAATTTTGTTACTTTCAAGTTATAATTTTTGCAAATCAGAAATATTTATTAAAACCAATTTATTGACTGTAAAGCTTGTTTTTGTTCCCGAACTTTAATTGTCATTGAAATGATTTAGACTTCATTATTAATAAAGATTTTGTTGAAACTAATTTGCATTGATTTGAATTAGGTTTGGGGCGTGAAAAGTTCGGCGTCCAAAACAGTCGCTATTTAAGGCCCCGTTTACACGGTATCGGATTCGCATGGTCACGACATCGAATTAAGCAGTTTTGAGGCGAGTTTAGCTCATAAATTTATGAAAACATTGCAGAACTTAATGACAACTAATCCTAGAAAAAGTCGTTAGAACAAACATTAGCGTACATTAATCTAAAGTCGATGTCGTGACAAAGCGAATCCGGTACCGTGTAAATGGGGCCTAAGCTGCTTATAAGTGGAATATGATTGATAGAGTTTTTGGAATTTTCAATTGGTTGCTTATTTAACAGAACTAAGGGCTTAAGTTGTACTGCGGGTATTTATCGTACCTTAGTTATACATGAATGAACAAAATCGGAGAGCCGTACTGGTGGCGTTAATTTGCAATTAAACCCTGTCTACAACTCCCCTATAATATAGCTATGCACATTCCATTTTGCTACACGATTCTTACATGGTAGTAATGGCATTTAATCACACAATCAGAAGTGTTTGGCAATGCAAGGCCCCGTTTATAATGTACCCGATAAAATAGTGCTCTGCTAAATAGCTGAGGGGACAAAAGGTTTTGACCACTCGTCATAGTGGTCCTATTTGCACAACTTCGTACACTTACGAAAGTGGCACCGACACACAACATGCAAATACAACGATCAGAGCAAGTTTTCCGCCGAACTGCAACTCATCCACGGTACCGTGTAAACGTTAACAGAGTTTACTACAGGCGTTAATGCATATATTAGGCTATTGCCATCCACTAAAACAACACATCGCTAACCTCACTAAAATCCAACGTTTGACTGTAACTCAGACATGTACATGTTGTACTAAATTTACACAACTATGATGACTTCGAAACAAGAAATTAGTGATATCTTTCCAAAATGGCGTCGAGAAATGTAATCCCTCGTTATTTACCCACGTCTGGATCAATGTAAAAGTAGTTCACTTTTTAAACAGGAAAATTAAGTCATGCAGTTTCTGCTTTATTCAATTTGACCAATTCTAGGCAATCGCCCTCAATCAAACTCTAACATTTACATAACAGCCAATCAGAATCGCGTATTAGTGTTACCCAATGGGGATGTAGGATTTTGCGCACACGTGGCAGAGGTAAATTCAAAATATTTTGCGTCTTTATCAATTGGCCCAAGGCCCTTTGAACAGAGCCCTGCGTGAGGCAAAAGCATTGATCTGCTAAGTTAGTGCTACGAAAAAACAACCAAATGCTCTCAAATTCAAAGCAAGGCGATAAGGCTTTCTTTTAGCTTCTCTAGAGGGATCAGGTATCATACTTATTATGTTATTTTGTGTTCTCAATTGGAATTTCTCTATGTGTTTATTAGAGCGATATGAAAATTAAGTAAAGCATGGCTGCACTACTATATAACTGCCTCTTTCCAGATAATGTCTATTTTGCTCAAATTTGTTTGAATCTTGCTTGGGAATACTCTCCACTCGTTGGATTATTTTTAAATTTTAGGTAAGAATTCTCTCGGGAATGTTTGTCAAGAGTCAAGGCTAAGTGACGAAAGGCGTTTCAAGTAAGGGTAAGTCTAGCAGTTGTTTCGGGGTAAGAAATTCTGTGACATGTCTTAGCACAATTATTTATTAGTCCGAATTGCAGTATGTATATGTATATCAAACTTTATTGCAAGACCGCATCAACATAAGTTGGTTTTCATGAGGGGTGTCCAACTAATGAATAACTAATAACAAATAATGAACAACATATTTACGAGAGCAAAAGAAAAAAAAGAATAACTGTATACAGGAATACAAGAGGTGTGACCCAGATAGTAGCACTGTTGCTTGGGGCGTAAAGGCCAGTTCACACGGGCGATTTTCAGCGCGATTTTTCTCGTGTTGAACGATGTGACAGAGTGGATAACTGGCGCATATACTTGGTCCAACAATTTTGCTAATGCACTCACCACTCAACCTACTCGATCACATACACTAAAAGGAGAAAAATCGCAGCAAAAATCGCCCGTGTGAACTGGCCTTAAGGTCAGTCTGTAACGGTATTCTAAGCGACAGCGTTGCAAATTTTCTGTGTTATGAGGATTTGCTGCTTCAGTTTTGCCCTCCCTGCTATAAAAATGTTATCTTTTATGATTGCTATCAGACAATTGTTATCCTTGTTTTACCGATAGTCGTAGGGCCTGTTCATATGCGTCAAGGTTATCCGATTAGCATGGAAACTTTTCGGTAAATTAGCAAGCCAGATCTCGCCTTGTTAACAAATAGTTCGAAAAATTAGATTGCTGTCATATGAGACGAAAAGTTATCCCGCTTACCGAGATCTCGTTTGTTGAAAGGAGAGATCTCGGGTAGCGGGATAAAATTCTCCCTACATGAACGCAATTTTCCCGCCTACCGGGATAACTTTCTGCTTACTCAGCAACTTTTCAACATGTAATTAACAAAATGGCGGGAGAAGTTGTCACAACCGAGAACTTCCCCCGGTACGCGGGATAACGTTTTGTCGTATGAAAGGAACAAAACTATTTGGCTGGTCGAAAAGTTTCCTCGCTAACTGGGATAACTTTGACCCATATGAACAGGCCCTTAATAAATGTGCACCGCACGGTCACTTGCGAATGGCAGTAAATGCAAATTACTGATGCAATTGCACGCATATTGCTTTAAACGAAAAAGTGCTTTTTTCAGCTTGAGCTTTTTTCATATGATACAACACTGCCATTCATGCCGTGAATAGTTCGTGAAAGTCTTATTCGGACGCAGTTACAATAGCGTGGTATTACGAAATTTGCATAGCTTAATTGGTGTTTGTGAGCTTTTTAATCATTTGCTAAAAGCTCTCGATTGCTATTAGTACTGTTTTACTTTGCTATTAATAATTAAAATCATCCTATGCTTAATTGCAGTTTCGTCCACCTGCCTGCGATATTGCAAAGAAGTTGAATGTGACATCGTTGCCCCCATCACTTCACTTATAACTTATTGTCACAATTAAGTTCATGGATGTTGTAATGTCTCCTTTACCTTGGCTAAAATTTGTGGCTCTCACTATCGCAACCCTAAAACAGAGCAATGCAGGTGATGAAGATTCTTCCAAAAAAATGATATTTTTGAGAGCAAGAAATTATGGTACGGTGTCATCCTATGCTTATGAAACATGCACACATGCGTACACGTACAGCTGTAGACCTACTATAATAGAAATTTTGAAAGAAGAAAAAGGCGGAAATTGTTAGGCATGTTAGTGTTGTTTTCTCAATATAGGCAAGTTATATATGCGTAATAGTATCAGCGTAGAGTCATTCCACAATTTTTGTGTTATCCAAAAATATTGAATGCTCTACACTCTGAGGCATTCTTGCCGAATTTTATCGTGAAAAGGATAATTTCATGCTAGTTTAGATTTTAAATATCCAAGTAAATCGAGTCTCTAATTTAGTAATATCACAACTGACAACATAGCCGGTTAAATTATCAAATATAGTGAGTTGAATGACGATGTCGAAAGACGATTCAAGTTATTCCAAACAAACCAACCTTAATTTATTAAAGTCTCCGTTTTTATAAAAATATGTTTTGAAAACTGCGATCTTAATCTTATAGCCTATAGCCTATTAGTATTCTACACAATATGGGATGCATGCTTTCCTGTTCCATGAACTGATTGGATTGTTGCATGAGTGTCAATTGAGTTCAATTTAATTCAAACCTTTCGTTCAACATCCGTCCACTATTGTTGGTCCATCAATATTGCGTAAAAGATGCATCTGTTTAAAGAGGCCTAGGCGTTAAATCGCAGGTTGGATGTTTTTATCATTGACAATTACGTTGGCATTGCATGATGTGTTGGTTATAATTATCCAGACAAGTCGATTTTAAGCCGATTGCAAGTGTAGATAACTTGTTGACTAATTCATCATTAAGACAACAGCCGTGCTGCATCATTATTTCTTTAATCTTTTCGTCAGAGCAACTTGCATATCTGAAAAGTGGTTTGATTTGCCATACATGCAGATAATATATAAGCATGTGCCTTGGGGAGTTATAAAAGCATTTATGCTCTTAGTGCCACACCAGTTAAAAAAATTCGAAGTATCTGAATTATATTTGTTGAATAATAACTTAATAAAATAGTTGCGGAATAATGTTTTACGCATTTTCGCTGACACAGATTTAAGTATTGAGAATTACTTGATGAGTAGATCCGAATTACATGCAACGGTTATTACAGTTAATTTGGGTTTCTTTAAAGTGAGTACCACAGCAAGCTGTTTTATTACAACATTCTTGTAAGGCTATTATTATTACATGGCATTCAGGTCAATTAATGATTGAATGTGCCCGAAAGGCAAGGGAGGTTTAGTAAAATTTTAACAAATCTCCCAAGGTTTTAGGGATATTTCATCATCAATCCATCGTAATGTCATGCTATCATTTTGTGATATTATTATTACCGAGAGCGTGCATAGAAGATGAGGTACGATTAGTGACTCATCATCCCGTGGTACGATTGACCACAGCGAAAAAGATGGCGGTTGTACACTTTACCAGCATGCATTGCGGTCGGAAATCGTTTAAAAAAGGGAAGTGACGTCTATCGACAGGCAGGCATGATACAAGACGTTGTATTTCTCGTTGTGTTAAAATTTTAAAGCATCAGGTGTTTTTCTTTCTTGTCATCTTTTTTCACTCATTTATACTTGAAGCCTGCAATGCATTCTGGTAAAATGTACATGTGGCCATCTTTTTCGTTATGGTCTATTAGATGTTAATCGTACGTAATGTATACTTGGTCAGGTAAATTTGTCATTAATGGGACCTCGCAAAACAAAGGATTACGAGCTAGGGGACTCTGATATTATAATTATCTACCAAATATAATTATGAATTGTAGCTAAACATTTGCAAACACCCAATTAGTTATCCCCCAGGAGAAAGCCCTTCTCCAATGTTTTCCTCGTGATTGTCTCCTTCGTTGTATTTGCGTTAACATTTTCAGCCATTATGATACCGTAATATGTGCTCTCAAATCGATGTTTCGAAACTTATATTTAACTTTCTTCTGGCAAGATTTTTCATTCTTGATATATGACTATCAACTATGTCTGTCACGTCGGGATATTTTCCTTGGTTATCCACATATATTCTTTCAAAAACTCATTGATAGTCAGTCACGAAAACATTTCAAAAGAAATACATGTTTCATCAGAGTCTTTATATGTGATAAAACACGATTCAAATTTCAACTTGTATTTTCTCAGTTAACATAAAACTATTTCGGAAAATTATTTCGAAAATTCCATGATCTAATTGAGGCGTTTTTCAAGCCATTTAAAAAAATTTGCAGCTCGTGTTTTATCACATTTAAAACAATCCGCTTGTTGGTGTGTCAATTTTCAGCTGATCTTTTTGCAATCGTACATTTGTTAAGAAAATTACCATGAGTAATTAAGTAAAGATATTGTCGTGGTGACAAACTTAAGTACAGCTTTTGTCGAAATGCATGAATCATTGTGGTGAAGGGCTATATATCAGGTGTTTCTATAAAAGGAACTGTTGAAACACTACGACCAACAATCTGAGAAAAAGTTATGAAATAGTATATTGTTGTTCAAACAGTTTTTTCCAGAAATATCTAATCTATAGTTCATATACGTTTCTTAAAGCTAAAACTAAACTATAAGTCAAATGTACGCAAGAGACAGTGCAATAATATTGCTTAAACACCGAAGAAATTATTCAGAATGAAACTTCTTAGTCGAGGAGTGGACTTCATGTTTCTCCTTATTGCATACACAATACTGCAGCAAGGTGCTGTACCTTAGCCGCATTACATTTTCATATACACGTTCAATAGGAGGAGCATTGATACCTGAGGATGTTATTTCGAGTCATCGTGTTCATTCCCAAATTCAATGTTCCTTGAAATGTCTTGAAAAACAAACATGTATTGGCTTCAACTACAGAGACGAACGTGCAGGCGATGAAAATGCGTTCAATTGTGTAATCAGTAATACAACTCAACATGAGGAAGTTGAAAAAGATCGAAACGAAAACTGGACGTTTTATCGAGCCTTCGAAACTGTGAGTTGAATTTTATATACATTACATTTGTTTGTCTTTGCTTTTCATAAACTAGTATTATGTCCCTATACGCTTGAGCGGCGTTTTGCGTTGATCGGTTCAATGTCTTCCACCTGTAGCAATCTAAAACTCATAAAACATGATCTTTTATATATATACTCATGAATGTAAAGTTACGCCATTTGCAAATAAAATGGAGATTAAGTTGTGTCGTGAATAAGTAGGGACAGATCTTTTCCTAATAAAACAATAGCATGCTAGGACTCTAATTCTTGAGAGCTTATGTGTCAAAGTTCACGCACGACCATGCTCAAATCACTGTACGTTACAACCCTTTTTTTGATAGCCAGGTTGTTAAAGCTACCACAAATCCCCCTCTATTTCTAATCCCCCGAACCATTTCATCTTGAAAACGTTAGTGCAACATGGAGATAGCTCTTTGGTTCCCAAACTCGATAGACGAAAACTAGCCATCGGAAGACAACATCCTTTTATGTATTTTTCGCCGCAAGGTTATTTGAAAAGCTGCTGGCCGACATAAGTAATTGATTTATATTCAATTTCAGTTGTTACTTGGAAATAAAGAAGACGATGCAAGCGAAAAAAATTCTGATATACTTTGGAAGGGAGTCTACGTCACTTGGGTATAATCGTTATTGTATTAATACGAAATTATACAAATAATTATGTATCTTCTGTAATCAGTGGCAAATACTGCAGTTTCATTTTTTTACAGGAGTGGGATTTGAGCATTAATTGCACCTTTTCAGAGCTGTAAATACTTCCTTGTCTACCGCCAATGAAAATCAGTCTAGTATTTACAACTAGCCAATCGGCATTCAGGATACAAAATATGAATTCTTTTTTGTTTTCTGGTGTCGTTGAATTCTCAAAATGGAGGAATTGACAAATTTTGAAAATTTTAGTCTTTTAAGTTATATATTTTCTCTCAAAACAGTCTTGTTACAGAAGATGTATAATTACTAAGTAATAGAACGAATTAAGTCGTGCAAATAATGCCAAAATCATACCCGTGATTTTAACAAATCGACCTCCTGCTGTGCGGTCGGTTGATTTGTTATCACTCGTATGATTTTAGCATTCTTTGCAGGACTTGATGCGCTCTATTACCATTATTTATTAACACAGTCATAAGTTGAATCTTCAAACGTGGTATCACAGTGTACTGCAAAATAATTTATTTTCCGCATAGATTACATAACAGTATTAGGCCAAAATCTTTTTTCCACTCAAGCTCAAGTTTGATAACAAAATTGCTATAGTAACTAATTATTGTTTACATATAGAGAATATAACAAGCTGCCTAGAGCTGTACGAAAAGACGCCTAATTCACCAAACGGTGCTTATAAATTCAAAGACACAGTACAGGTAAAACTGTAGTTACATATATTTTTTAGCATTTTTTGAAAAAGAGCCGCTGATTTCCTTTTCACAAACACACTGCGTGCTGTTTTCCATTTTGGAATTCTGAGGATGCAAGCATGCAGGCTGCCACGTTTTGTATCAGTTTAATTTAGCATAGTCTAACGAATTTGTCACATTTGCATTTTCTTCAGTTACTACAAACACTCAAGCTGGAGTCCTGTCTCCATGCACTCGCCATGATTTGTAAAGTGGTTGATGTTAAATGTGGTGTGAAATTTAGTATAATAAAAACAAGGTGGTGGCTTTTCGATATTACTAGAGCTCTTTGCGCAAATCGTTTTACCCTCGTTGAAACTACCAAAGGACATCGCCTCGAAGACAGGAACGTCGTCAAGAAAAAAAATCATCTTTACTTTTACTTTTTACTTTTATCTTTTTCTGGAAAACACTGTAGAGCCGTAATGGATTCTGGTAATGCCAACAAGCCATCGTTTTATTATGGTGAATGGAGCTTATTTTATTAGTAGGATCTATAGAGCGTACCCATATATTCGTTTACTTTCTTTAAGGCGTACTGTGATATATCAAACGGTGGTTGGACGCTTATCGCACGATTTTCGAATAACGATTCGGACCACTGGATTTCCAATAGCTTTTTCTGGTACGATAGAGTAACTCCATTTGGAAACACGAGTAGCTCGTCGGAGAATACGGATATGATTGCCAAGGCTTTCTGGGACATTGAGGGCAGTGAGCTAAAAATTACGAGAAGTAATGACTCCAACCATACAGCGTTGCTACAGACCACGTCCAATTGCCTTCTAGGTAAAACATTTCGGTCGAAGATTTCAGGTTATGGAAATTTCCGCAACACTGTCTGGGCAACTGATAAATGTCATGGAAATTGTCGTGTGAAATACGGTGGTCAGTACAAAACTACAGCAGCTTTCGAACAGCACAGTTGCAGCAGTGATATTCAGAGTAGTAACTACGTGGGCTTTTGGTGTGATTGGTCCCATGGAGATGGCGCAGTAATGATGATTGGCGGAGGGGGTAGTAGTTGTGAAAGAGCAGATCATGGAATTGGTATAACTGAAGAAAATGATGCAGCCTTTGGCGGTTCGGAACCTAGAAATGACTTTGGTACCGACTCAAGCGCCCCTTCTGCCAATGCATACTCGCTTAATCTGTGGGTTCGGTAAAATCAGAGACGCTTTCCATTTCACACGGATAAACCAGGCAGATCGTTAGAAATGCTCTGCTTCTCGGTTTGATGGAACGGTTATTTTTCACGCAAAAATTATGACTGGTTTTTCCTAGACCTTTCCCAGTTTGGCCTTGTAAACAGAAAGTGCCTACATAGTACACTGAATGAATTAATCTACTATAGAATTATATGCTGCATAGATTTTTAGACATCAGTACAACTCCGTTGGGTAAACCGGCAGAACCAATTTCCTTCCTTTTGCACCAAACTCATTTTTACTGAACAAACGAAAATTCGCTCGCTTTTATGTTTCAAACGCATGTTCTGCCTCGACGAACAATCCGTCTTCTGTATTATTCATTTACTATGAAATCAGGGCGAAAAAGCAAATAAAAGAATTAACTGCTAAGTGCTTTTTCGTCCGATATTGTTTAAATTACAATTGTTCGGGTTGTCTTTATTGTTGTTGTTTTATATATTGTCTTTATTCACACAGAAGTATTATGTGCCTAGACCAACTATATATGGCGCTATTCGTCTCAAACGACAATTAACACAACATGATTTCTCTAGATGCATAATGCGTCTTGCGTACGCTAGTCCTTCTAATCAAGAACCAGACAAACTACAAACTCATTCAAATTCCCTTGTAAAAAAGTCTATTCTTTCAATGCATGTATTTTCTTGTTTTCCGCAGCTCTCAATGCATATCAAGGGAAAGTAAATTCGTTCGGCATAAGGAGTATAAAGTAGTTTGGTGTTCATACTTGGATGCGATCAGAGTAGACGTCAACAAAAAAAAATTTGAACGAGTGACAGCGTACCATCAATTTTTAACCATTTTTCTCAAATACAACGACGAGGACACCGGTATTGAGCTCTTTGAGTACTAATTCTGAAAATGCTTATTTTTAATTTATAACAAACTCATATTATTATATATACTGGTATAATCAACTGTAACAGCTTATTTGATACTCGCTTGCAACCAGTTTGACACTGCATCAAGACTGATCAAATTTCGCGAACTTAAATAAATATTTGTTAACGCCTTTTACCATGCAACTGAAATTTCATAATATAGATTAATTTGAAATAATATGTTCGCACAAAACTGAAACTCACTCAACTGCAGAATAGTGATCAGTAAAGATACCAGCAAAGATTGGAATATGCTGTACAAATACTTACTTTTTATTATAAATGTTTGCGAAAAGTACTAAAGTCGGTTGTAGAAAGCTCTTAACTTTTAACTGCGATATTTTGTTGAAAATCAGTTGAATCTTGAATACACGATTCTGGTTGATTGATAATTGTAGTTTAGGATAGTTAAATTTAACTAAGTTTTTAGACAACCAGTCCCTGAATATTAATCAAAGAACACTGAGAGCCACATCCAGATATAATGCTGAATATGATTCATTTCCAACGATTTCAGTTTCCATCTAGCTATATAGTACCAACTGGCGTCAAAAGAAGATTTTGGGTTCGAAAAATCTTTCTGGGGAAAATTTTGTTTTCAGGAAAGAGCTTGATCAAAATAAGGAGTGGTAGATCTTAAGAATCAAGTAGCGTGGACTGTAATGAAACTGTTTCCAAAGCTCTTGACAATTTTGCATGGATTAATACTCGACTCAAATTAATTGCAATAAAGTTTGTAATTTTATCAATAATGACCGCTACTCCAGAACTACTAGATGGCACTGAAGGAAACTTAATTGACCCACCATGTCGACTATTCATTGCAACTATTGCGAGAGTTGTGATTCTCCCAAACTTAGCACTTCTTTCAACGGCGCGGTATCGTTAGATCCTTAGAATGCGATTCACGAACACAGGACTTTCTGCAGTAACCTTCTTTTAAATAATATGTGTCGCGCTCTTTCTGCGTTTGTGTTTCTATTTCTTGCGGGGAATCGAATTCATAACAAAGACTGAATTCTGGAAACAATGTGCTAGTATTTTGCAAGTGCTTCTTGTTTGTTTGTCCTTGTGATTTGGACTGATGATGATTTGCTTGTAGCCTGTTCTGTTCATCATTGCGATGTGCGGAGCACAGCATTGTCCTATGAAGTACTGAACCTTTTTGAGATAAAAACCACAAGCTGGAGATACAGTTTAGTTCCTATGGCTGAGCTAAAAGTTTTGTTAATGTTGATCGATGGAGCAGCGTTCAAAAGACTTCAAAGTATAAAAGAAGGGGAGTATAGTGCACATGAGTTTAAAGCAGAGAAGAAGATGCTGTTGACCAAAAAGAAATTCTTCAACAATGTTTTACTAATAAGTCTAAGCTGTATCCTCTTCGTAGAGCCTACCATAATGCTTTGTACTACTGAAAGTAGCGGGAAAGAGAACAGGATATCGCTCGAAACTTACTAGCAATCAGTACAATCTATTTTTTACATTTTCACTCGCCTCTTTCCTTAATGGACCAGTACGTTTACTGTTTGGGAATTCAGAAATATTGGAAATCTTTAGTAGCGGTACTATGTTTGAGTGGCAATCGTTTGTGACCACATGACTTTTAGCCCTTACAAGATTTTTTCGATGGCTGTAGCGTAAACATACGTGACCAGAGTGTTTCTTTACTAAGTTTCACGCAATATTTGTTTTATGGCACAAAAGATCGGATTTATTCATTTCCGAGCACCAAATGTTTTCGCCTACACTTGTACTGAACTTACTTTCAACTCAATCGCAAATCAAATGAAAGAGGATTAGCATAAAGAGCGTATATGCCTTCACTAAAGTTGAGACGCAACCTGATATTAGAACTTTTTAGTCTATAATGCTGCTCGCAAATCCGATTTCGTGCTGATTTCGTTTTTAGTGCAAAGTTTCTTCAAAACTTTGTCAGTCACAGTCAGTCACAGTCAGTCATACAGTCAGTCATACAGTCAATCAGTCATAGTGTAAACTTTCCGGGGGGTTTATGTAGGTATTTCTCGCCCATATTTCTATTAAAATGTTAAGCAAGTCCATTAGTATGCACCCCCGTTTCTGCTCAAATTCCCATCGAGCACGTGCACTAATGACGGCAGTGATAAGAACGAGAGAAATAGCACGCGAACAATACTTTATTCCTACAGCTACACAATTGCTAAGTTGCTGTTATTAAAGCGAAAATATGTTATGAGTTTTCGCTGTATCAAATAAATTTCGATCCAGTAAAACGAAATATTTTGACATGTATGTGTGTTCTTTAATTGTCCGCAGAATGTGATTGTTTAACCATTATGGCGTTAACCTTAATTGTCTTTCTGATAATCTAACAGTTTAAATGTTTAAAATTTATCCACGAATTAATCGTTTAATTTTAAGTTTAATATGTGTATCTGTGATTAGTACAATAGGGCTTTGAGCCTAGAATGCTAGTGATATATTTTGACTTGTGTGTTCTTAAATTGTCCACAGAATGTGATTTTTCAACTTCTAAAGCGTTAACCTAGTCTTTCTGATAATGTAAGAGTTTAAATTTTTAAAATTTATCCACGAATTAATCGTTTTATTTTAAGTTTAATATGTGTATCTTTGATCAGTACAATAGAACTTTAAGCCGGTAGAATTTCAGTGAAATATTTTGACATGTGTGTTCTTAAATTGTCCGCAGAATGCGATTGTTTAACTACCAAGGCGTTAATGTAGTCTTTCTGATAATGTAACAGTTTAAATTTTTAAACTTTATCCACGACTTAATCGTTTTATCTTAAGTTGACTATCTGTATCTTTGATTAGTACAATAGAGCTTTAAGCTTAGAATGTCAGTCAAATATTTGACATGTGTGTTTTTAAATTGTCTGCAGAATGTGATTGTTGAGGCCATTAAGGCGTTTACCTTGTCCAATGGCGTCGCCAGACCTGGATATGTTATGGCCGGGCGGGACAAAGTGATGTTGTCATGAGTATAACTGATAAATGTCAAAAACTAGCAAGGTTAGTTAAAGATTATCGGCAATACTTTATGTTAAATCCATTATTAGCATTGATTACAAAAGTTGTTATTCCGGGGTTACTTCCTCAGTGTGGAGATGGATGTTTTAAAGCCTTTTCATTTTTAGCGTACCCCCCTCCTTTTTTCCTAACTGATTATGGAGAATCTCAAAAGTGATATTTAGGTGAACCGGGGGGACGTGTCCTTTCCAGTCCCGTTTCTGGTGACGCCACTCAATTTACTATATTGCTGCTCTGTATGACTAAGTCTTAGTCATGGATTGTAAAATTTTGGAGTTCAATATTGCAGAATCTTGGCGTTTCTTGCTATCCTGACATATTTTTTCAACATTATGTAGCTACCCGATAACTAAAAACAACAAGAAGCATCTACATTGACGAGAATAAGCTGAAAAGTACAATTGGGGTGCTAAAACTATACCGACATGTGTCTTCTTATCCGCCTATAAAGTGATCGTTACTACATGGCTAAGTATCTATAAATAACTTAAGTTGGCAATAACAAGTGCGGATACTGCACGGATCTTTAATGTAGTCGGACGGCTACAACTGCAAGCCTGGACATTCAAATACTGTTCGGCAGTGTACAACGTATAAATATAGATAGTGATGATACCATCGTAATCTAGAAAAAGAGCGTTGGTAGTATATGCATACTGAAGTAGGGTGTCTGGGTAGTTAGATGTACTGAGTTTGGCGTGGTCGGTGTCGTGTGGTGGTGTATAAGTATATGACAGACATAGACTCACTCGCAACTATCTTGCATGAGCAATACTCAATAGCCGGGATGTAACACAGTGTGCATGGCGGATAAAACACTGTTAAGATCTCAGAAACTTTGCAGTCTCCTTGAGGTCTCTAGTTGTTCAACACATGATTTGTTGAGATTGGGAACTTTACATAACGCATTAGCATGTATACAAAACGGTAAACGCATGCAACGCAAGCTTTTGCTTGCCGTTCTAGCTGTAGACTCTACGTTTTAAGAGGAATCGAGCTGTGTCTACACGTAGAGAGCGTATGCCTATGATGCAACCAGCCTTCTAATTTGCGTTCAGTGCAACGATCTCTAGATCACTATAGAGGCAACTTAGCGCCACAGAAGGTCAAGGCATAGCTAATCGAGTCTACAAAAAGTACTTTGCCATGTCCATTGTGAATGCTTTACACCTAACCATTCTCTTACACACCACCTATATACACATCTGTATTTGACATATTTTACACAGAATAAAATATACTGTACTATTATTAGGTGTCAGTGTAATTTTATTAATGACTTATCGTTCTCTTCATTTCAATACACTGGATTTAGTGGGATTAATTGCAGAACCAACAACCACAATTGCTTAAATGTGCAGGTAATGTTTCTATAAGGTATTTTCGGCCGTTTAAGGCCATTTTGCAACATAATACTATTTGTACACTTGTATCTAGTTACAATAAGAAGAATCGCTTTTAGCCCATTTTTGCCATTCCTGGCTCGCCTGGTGGACCAGGGGGACCCGGCATACCAATTGGACCTCGATCACCAGGTGCACCTCGCATTCCAGCTGGTCCAGGAGGTCCAGGTGGTCCATCCTGTCCGGCCATACCTGGTGGCCCCGGTGGAGATGGAGGCGGGGGTGGGGGAGGGGGAGGAGGTGGAGGAGGTGGAGGGGGTGGTCTCAAACAGCATACACTTGAACACGATGGAGCGCATGAAGATGGACACCCATTGCCACATGGATTTGCCTCTCTTTTGTAGTGTGCTAAGAGTTGAACAGACTGTTTAAAGTTTTACAAGTCTTTGAGAAAGATGTCTCGTTTAAGAGTGCAGTCTGTTGTTTGCGGTCAACATCCGCCAATCAACGCTTCCAGTCTTAATTGTTCTATTTTATACCCCTTCTCGGAAGTATAATGATGATAGGCAAAAACACTATATCTAACCAAATTGTAGCCTACGTTGTAGACCACTTACGTTTCGTAAGGGTCTACGAATCAACGAGAAAAAACTTGTCCGGTTACATCACATCCGTTTCAAGTTTTGGGTAAATTATGCTTACTTTCAAAATGGCCGACGTGCTACAGCCAGAGTAGACAGCCGGCGATACAGAACCTTCGCATGGCGGTTCAAAGCCGACGTTATTCGTAGCATCTCGCTTAGGTTTCAACTGCATTGTTACACTACTTAAAGCTGTTTTGTGAACGTTTATCCAGTTCAGTTAATCGCGTTTTGAAGCTCTTCGTTTGTTTACGTACGGAATAATTTTAAGCATAATTTAAGTTAATTTACCCAAAACTTAAAACGGATGTGACGTAACCGGACAAGTTTTTTCTCGTTGATTCGTAGACCCCTTACGAAACGTAAGTGGTCTACAACGTAGGCTAACCAAATTGCTGTTGGTATAAGAATTGCGCTGTTTTAGTACCCAGGATTAATTAGTTCTTTTCCAGAAGATTTTATGCGGTTGTAAACGCATGGACACTTGCTACATGCAAACAGGCATCTAGGCGAAGCATGCATGGGCCCTATATGGCTTATTTCGTGTACGAGACCCTTTTAATGCAGGTAGTAATAGCTATGCGTACTTTTCAATGCCAAGCAAGATGTATCGTTCTACAATTGATTGTTGTACTCACATTTGGCTTCTGCGACGGCTACGACGACTATCACAAGTATAGTGGTAATCTTTGAGTACATGATTTAACCTGGAAATTATCAAAATTTATTGAAAAAAAAGGAAGATTAAAAAGATTTAGAATATAGCTATCATTAGTTTTAATTGTTTCGACCAAGAATTTTGGTTCTTTTTAAATTCTACTTCGAGCGATTTAGTACATGCAACCGCGTGTATATATTCGAACGCAGAGTGGAGAAAACCTGAAATTCATTATTGGTTGGAGAGAGAGTATGTGAGGAAAACTAATATTGATAGTTGGACCGTTTAAGCTACAATGCACAAAAGATAACTATTTGATTTTTCGCTTGAGTGCTTTGACAATTTTACACCCTAAGGGGAACAATATCAATTAAGAGCTTAATAAAAACTGTGTACTAGTTGCGCACTGACGTGGGTATATTTTTCTTTGCTCCTGCATTATGATTCTCAAATACAGCAGAGTATTTTGACTTTACCTTGGGGGAACTTCAGTCCGTAGTCTATTCGATGTGTTGTAGTTTATATCCAAAACATCTAGACCTAACCAGAATATTAAAAACATGAGGTGAAATCATTACACCCCTTTGCTTTAGGAAGAAAATCCTGCGCTGAGATTGGCTGATTCGACTGTTTGTTTGCGGTAACATCATGCAAACAGTCATGATAAGCAGGTAAAAGAACCGCTTGAGCAGAGATGTCCATTTGATATAAATTCAACTTTTCAGGTTGACTTTTGTAGAGTTCGGCTGCCGACATTTATGTTGAATTACGAAAATCAGAAGAAATGCGCTCTAACTTAATAGAATTTAAGACAATAATAGGAGACAAAAAAGTTTGCCGCAGAAATAATTTAATCAGCCTGCATATACTGCACTGTCGATTTTTTTAGTTGATTATTTCGTTTTTTTCCATATTTATAAGTATTATTGTCTAAAAGTGTGAATTAACAACTTTTGCAACTGCACTAAACTCCGCCCGCGTCACCCCGTTCTCACAATGTTCACCAGGACTTTCCCTTTTCTATCATGTGCGACGGCATCGCTACAACGGGATCTTTAAGTACAGTGACTGATTTCAGTAAATACCACATATAATTTTTTATCTTTCACTAGCTACCTATAAAGTAATTCATACTAACAGTTGAAACAGGGTAGCTGGTGTGCAAGTGAACTGGCGTTTTAGAGAAAGCTCATTTTGTTCACGTTCCAAGCAAAATATATTAAACCAAGTAAGAAGTCTTTCAGTATTAGTACGGGACTTCCTTTAAAGAAAGATAAAGCCTTTTTACTCGCTTTTTAGATATCTTCTACAAATTACCGCATCTTGGGGCTTTATGTAGACTTCAGTTTGCGTTTTGGAATATTTTAACCATCTACCTGTATCAATCACTTCCTTGTTGGAAAATAGGTTATTTTAATATGTTGGAATAATTTGGATTAGTTCATTTTTGTCAGATTTGCACGAGCCAGATCTGTGCATGATAGTACAGGGCATGCATAATTATTTCGAAGTAAACAGAAAGAAACACAGTAATATGTTCGATGTAACATCGCCACTGCTGCAACCCTAAAGCAAAATGTAAATTATGTAGTAGTCAATACAAAAAATTGCTTGGCAATTGCACAATTTTTTGTTCCGCGTCTAGGGTGGGTGTTCTTGTGAACTTAAGAAGCTTTTGATGGCTTTATGCATGTAACCTAGATATTTAAAACTCAGTCACACGTTTAACCTGCATATGCATGTAAAGGCAAGTCGAAGCCTTTTGAAGCGAAGTGCTACAAATTGCAGGCCTACTTTATACATCTTAGAATACAGGATTGCCGCAGTCAAACATTTATTTAAAATATAGCGATAACTTTCCTTGAGATTTCATAATTTTACGCACTTTTAAATGCAATCTCAGTAATTCAAAATTATATTCGTGTGCGTACAGTGTTATGTCTAGGCGAAAACGAATTCAGTTATCAAAACTAATTTTCGGACCCCGAAAAGCGCATTGTTGACATCTAACGTGAAGGCGCAAAAACAGGCTATAGAATTGTTTCAAACCCAAACGGACAAAACATGAGCGTACAGGCAAAACAATTCAAAGCAAAACGTTGTTCACGCAGTTCAAAACAAACCTGGATATCTGGGTCCTCCAGGCGCTGTTTCGGTCCAAATGAACCAACAGGGACGCCTGGATGCAATGGCCCTCCTTGTGAGCCAGGTTGCCCTGGCCTCCCTGCTCCTCTTACACCATGTCCACCTGTTTGTATTCACCGCTGAAAAGCTGTCCATTACTCTGTTGCAGACCACAAGGAGCACCATGTCCTTGCCCTGCCTCACAGCCTGTGTCAGGGTGCCCTCTACTTCCACCACCTTCTCCTAACCAAGCCTGCTGTTTAATCCAATAAACTTGCCCCTGCTGATCACCTCCAGTTCCCACGTGTACGCATACTTACAGCACCATCCTCTCGATCCTTGACCCCTCCACCTCCAGCTTTCTGTTGCTGTGAGAGAAATCAAATGTTATTACCGCTGATCAATGATGAAATGACAACGTTCTTTTATCTTCTTTTTTCAAAGAGAATCGATGTCAAATCAATTTATGCCGCATGTAAAGCAGAGGCTCTGAAGCTCTATTTTCAGCAAACACGCTCAGAGTTTGGTAAAACTGAAATTTGAGAAACCGAAAGTACACGAACGTTTACAGACACATATTCATATGTGCTTTTTTCTCTTGATAATGATTGCGAAAAGCAAAAACCTTGCAGCTACAATCAATTTTAAACATACATTTACTCCAGTTATAGAAAATGCCAACACACATTTCAGTAAATACACTTGTATAGATTTGAGATAATTATGTTTGTTCTATTTACTGCTTAACATTCTTGTATAAATGGCGGAAACTAAACAAGTTATGAAATCAGTAGTTTATTGTGTTTGGGCTAATCATAGTCCTGCTCTTAAACTAGGAGTTACAAAAAATGTGCTCTACGAAGTGTAAAGCAGTGTGAATGCCCACTTTCGTCAACCTGGCACGTTTTTGATGAAAAAAGTTTTGTACATTTTATCTTTAATCTTTAATAAATTTATTTAAACACGGTAGCCTATTTAGTAAAAAAATTTATACAGTCTTATTTTCAAAGGCTGTGTACTAAACTATATTTACAAACTAAAACTAACTATAATTAACACACAGTATTTCCAAGATAACCCCGCTTATGGAATATTTTTGTAGGGTTGATACAAAAAATTAAATTCGTTTCTTGAACGCAGACAAAGATATTGCATCAATGTTTTCTGTTATATTATTTGATAATTCATTCCATCCTTGCCCTGTTCTATAGGAATAGCTTCTTTTTAAAAAATTAGTTTTTGGTTCAGGCAAAGCCAATTTAGAATCGTTACTCTTAAGGCAATAATTGCTATTATTGGATTTGGTGAACAATGTTAACCTTGACGTTCTACAAAATCTCACTACATAGATTTTTATATTGGAAATTCCTTTCAATCACAAACAATTACTTTTACCAAAAAAAAATTTGGCAAAAAACTGCGATCACTATTTATGTCTGCATACACTGCTAGAAGTAATTTCTAAAGAGATGGAACGATTTCTGCAGTGACATTTATTTCGCAGTTAAATTAAAAAAAAAGTCCTTGTCGCACTCTTTTCAAACTCATTAGTCTACAACAGGTAAAAGTTGGCGCTTGAGCGACCGTCACAAAGATCAAAAATATGCTTGACCAATCACCACGCGGCAAATACTCTGGTACCTGAGAGAACATTACTGGTGATCGAACTGCATCACTTCTTCTTTTCGATTTGTTAACACTTTGTTTGTCCTGTTAACAAGAAAGAATCTTAATTTATGTGCAGTGAGTAATAATGCCTTCATAATCAAAGCTGGCTAAGTCTGTCTGCTTTCACTACTGTTAAGAAAGAGTGTGGAAAAGTAATTTTAAAACGTGTCTTTTTTCTTTTTCGTCAGGACAAGATGATGAAGTCAATTCTTGTCGTAGTCCTAACAATTGGAGCAATCCGAGCTATGCCAACGGGTAAGCAAGAGTTACTACAAATCCTACAAATTAGTCTTTAAAATAATAACGTATACTGGGGTGAAAATGCGCTAGTCAGTTTCACTTCATGTGATTTGGCGCGCAATTCTCCCTTTAAAAGGTCTACTGTGCGTGTAATATAATACGCCACTAATTTCTGTTGCATAAAATATAAGTTTCCACAAAATTGAATTAGCATTTGTTAAAATACTACAGTATGCCGCATAGCATTTACGTGAAAACGTATTTGTGCAACTATGTTTCAAGATAAACAGTTTTTGAGTTAAGGGCAACAAGGTAAAAAACAATACGAATTTTCGCTGGTTTGGCGAAATGAATACAACTTAAGAAGAACTCAATATGTAAGGCCATACTTGTATAAATAGCGTTAATCTAACATCGAGGAACGATAGAGCATTGATAATGTCGCAACGAATGCTAATTGCGATGAAAGAAACATCAAATAAAAGTAGCATGCCATGTTGGTGCAGTAACGTTGTGCAACAAACATTCCGTTTGTGTAGAAAATTATTGTGAGAAATTTTTTAAAGCTTAGTAATTGTACTATTGCAATGACAGAAACACCCAGTAGAAGCATTACAGGACCAAAAGGGTCATTCACATTGGACTATTATTATCTTCTCATCTTGTTTTTCGCAAACAAATAATTCTAATTTTCTTCTTCCAGCATTCAAAGTTAAGAGAGAGGCAGAAGGTGAGAAAACACTACAGTCATTGGAGACAAGACTTGAAAACTCAGCTGCAAACTTGAAAGCTCCAAAATGATTTATAATAATTAACTATTAAGACGTCTTTTCTGTAACAAATGCAGCTTTTGAACTTGTGCTCTAACTAATATGTCATCTTTTGTTATTTCACTCTCGAAGATCTGGAACACTTATCAACATACGAGAAGCACTATTTTAATATCTATCGCATGTTTAGACAATACATGTAATTTTTTGATTCACTGCACTTGCAGATAACGTTTAATTGCTTGGCTGAGTCTTCTTTCTCTTTCCTTGAAGTTAGATTTGCATGAGCTAATGCTCACTGTTTTTTAGCACGACAAACGAACTTCAATCCCCTAATGTAGCTTAAACAGACGTTCCTCATTTGTCATTCATGTTGTTACTTTCAGGAAGTGGAAGTGGTGACGGCAGCGGAAGTGAGTATTGTCAATGGTTTCAAGCTAGTTCATAGGCTGTTTCGATTTCAACTGTACCATAGCGTAATGTAGCACGTCTTTTTGTTTCGTGGGCACTGGGCACCAGAGCAAAGCTAATGACTTTGGAACAACGACATACGCTACAGTACGCTATGATACTATAGAAGTGGCAATTTAGGATCCTGATACAATTGCAAAGCCTCACTCACAAGAAGTATGTACGCTCCAAAATATAAAATGGCATTTGTTACACTTTGAGGAAAATTGTATAAAAGTATGAATATTACAGTTAAAACATAAAAATTTCATCAAATACTTTAAGTAATTGCTGCAATCGATCAAATGCTTGCAAGCTGCAGTTTGATACCTTAGTGGTTTTATGAGGCCCATTTTTGTATCGCAGAAGGAATCCGTGTTCTATGACACAACACTGCATATGCCAGCCAACTTATTCCAACTTATTTGCCTCTTATAGGTGGTGGTGGTGCTGGTGGTGGGGCTGGTGGTGGGGCTGGTGGTGCTGGAGGAGCTCCTCCTGTAGCAGGTATGGGAATGCCTGGGATGGGAATGGGTATGGGTATGGGCGGATGTCCTGTGCCAATGCCGCAATGTCCACCTGCTGACCCATGCGGAGGCCAGCAACAGCCCATGTGCCCACCTCCAGGAGGAAATCAATGTTGTCAGCCACAGGGCATGGGAATGCCAATGCAAATGCCTATGCCGATGCCTCAAATGGGAGGTGGATGTGGAATGGGATGTGATGACAGGAAAAAACGCAAACACAAGAGAAAGAAGCACCACAAAAAGTCACACAAGAAATCCTACAAGACACACTACAAGAAAAGCAAGACCTCATACAAAGATAAAAAGGAATAAGATATTTGTTATTACATGACAGCATTTACCTCACTTCTGCAAGTAATGAGGTTTATGCAGAAAGGTCAAACGGAAACAAAACTTTGCCAGTTAGCTTATGGCATGATGTCTTAACCTGGTGATTAGAACTGACTTGAAAATTTTGAGCATTTTTAAGTTCGTATTAACGATATTTATTTATTTGAATTCAACTATTAGTTAAATTTAATGAGGAAAACTGAATTAACGTTTCAGTTATGAAACAATAAAATCATCATCAAGCGCTGTCATTGTACATGCTTGCGTTCACAATCGTTGGCATGCAGAAAAACAATTGCTGTGAGACTATGAGTGTGAGAGCAACAGCAACCCTTGGGCTATAAATCCTGGATGTAAGGCGATTTGCATTATAGGTCAAATATTGGTCTAGAAACATTTATAACCACGCTCGCAGAGCATCTTAAATTTGGTAAAATTGCAAGGTTTTCCTGCAAAATGTTGCAAAGCATACAAAATATAGCCCTTCCCAAACATTTAAAATTTTTGCATTTCTTGTGGTACCACTTTCGACTTAGAGTAAGCAATTTCTGCACGTTGAAATCCAATAAACATTTTGCAAATTTCGCGCGACAATAATTTCCATATTTGAAAAATTTTACCACCAAATTTTCTTGTTTTACTAAATTCAAGATGCTCTTTCTGTAGCTGAGCTGATTCATTTGCTTTGTTTTCTCTTTCTTATCATTTTCTTTTCTTTAAAGCTGAAGTAATACGAGCATCAAATTGCAGCAATTTTTGTGCAACATTGTAGCGCTGCAAGTTGCAGGTGAATGTTGCGCGCATTACAACCCATGGCAAGTAGTTTGCCTCACAACAAACTTTTTTGTCGCAAAATGCAAAGAATAAAAGTCAACCCAGGATCTTTTTAAAAAACCACACTTTACAGACTGTTGTCTTGGTTCGTAAATTTGAATAATGTCTATCACGTTTTTGTGAACAAAATAGCCGCTGCTTTTTTCTTTCTTTTCATAAAAATTGAGCTCATCAGCTATAGCCATTGCTCATTAACTCCATTAATTGCATGTTTACTCCGAGTGAAAGTTTAATCCGTTTCAGACATTTAATTTAGTTGAAACATGATATAATTTTCGCATTTCTTAATAGGAAAATGATACCAGACGTCTGGAACCGACGACATTTCTGAAGTTTCTTTAAAATACTCTCGCCAGGTTAGCTATATTAGCTCGCCAACTTCTTTTGCTGTGGACTCTGAGTGGTTGGCCTGTTGGCTCCAGCGTTTGGTCTGTTTTGCTTCACGAAATTCAAAGGAATCCTCTTTTTTCCATGATTTGTTGCAGGAATGTTGCGAAACTGAAAGCGAGGTCAATATACCGTTGCATATTTCAGAACCATGAAACACAGATTCTTGTTGCTCGTCTGATTGAAAGATGCGTTGTACTACACGCAGCATTTAACTCGAACTTGCATCCCAAAAATGCTGCGCGAAAAACTGCATCAAGTTGTTGCTTGTATTACTTCAGCGTAAATTTTCCGTTGAATTGTAAAACAGCAGATCTCAAATATCTGAGGATGTTTCGATTATCAAGAAAGAACCTTATTGAAGACAAGGGAAAATCTGAAGTTCAGCAAAATTTCGTACTACTTAATTAAAATAAGCGTGTGGGGTAGCAATGACAACAGGTTACAACTTGAATTTTAAAAAATTCTAGAATATCTTTTTTACATTGAGAAGTGCAAATATTTTGATGAAGCTCGGTTCTTTTTCTCTTTTTTTTGAATTCTTTTAACATATTTGCCGTCCTCGTGTGTTATAAAACGTTGTTGAAAAGCGTATTTACACGGCATTTGCCACAATACTGCAAAACATGACCAGCTTTCACAACAAACCGCGAAAGCCTGTCCAATGTAGTCCATGTGAAAGCAATTCTTCGCTGAATGTTGTGAGTCTCTCCTCCCCCCGCTCAGTCAGCGATAGAGTAGTCATGTAAAGCCACAATCAGGCAAATGCGTGTTGCAATAAGCTTTCAAAAATAGAGTCTTAGAGCAAAAGTATCCATTAAAATAGACCGTTTTCATTCAGCAACTTGGGGCAGCTATGCAGTAGAAGTAATGCAGGAATGTCCTATCTCCAGCTTCATGCGTGGTGCGCGATAACACGTGCAAATTTATAACAATTACGCCCGGGTACGAAGATGGCTGTAGAGAAAAGTGGTTAGAACCGATCATAAATCTTTTACTCTTAAACTGTGTCAAATGAATTCCTGCGGCAAATGCTAAACATTGCCATCGACTCAAAAGGCAACTGACCCTTTAGGAAAATAGAGCAACTAATTGTTTCTACAATCCTTAGCGCCAAATCATTCATACTACAACGCCCAACGATTGTACTCTAAGTATCCTAAACGACTTACTTTATAGTCCTCAAGAGAAGACACTTCAAAGGTTAAGAACATAAAGGCAAAAAATAATTTCCAGAGCAAAACAAACTAAATTACATGGAAAAACCCAGGCTTGTGAAAAGAAAACGACAAAGTTTCTCCACCACGTACAATTTAAGTACACTAAAATGCTTTGGAAAGACGGTACCAGTGAGAAGAAAACAACAAAACTGGTGTCGAATAACATCATTTGACCCTTCAGTGATTTTGACAGGAATTTGTGAAGAAGAAACAAGGAGGAAATAAATCAAATATCTTCTGGTATGACAAATACGTTAATTTTTGAAAAACGTTCGAGCGTTGCAGTTTAAACGGGAGATATAAGCTGCGTTACTGATCGTTAGTTTTTATCAGGTGGAAATGGAATATCCTTTGCGATTCGAAAATAGTCAATTATACAATATTGTTTAAATTATATTCTATACATTTGATGTAACAGAAAAAATTCTGAATCATGCAATGAATTGCTTTTTTTTCATTTGTCGACATATTGGTATATATATAGCTTGCAATGTTAATCGGCAAAAACCGGTCGCGAAAGTTGTTTATTGTTTGTACCCTCAAGACTTGATAAATGCATGAATAGTAAAACTTCGTATAATTACAATATCTGTACAGCTGTATTAGCTAACCATTAGTATCACTACTTTCGTTCTATGCTTGTACACGAACAGTAGTATGCATCGAGTGCAATTTGGAGAAAAACGTGCACAAATGAGTTTTTCAATAACTATAAACATTGCACGAGCCCAAAGGACGAGTGCAATTTGAAATCTTTGAAAAACTCACGAGCTAGTGTATGTTTTTCACATCCCACGAGACAGCTTACTATTAGCTACTTATTAAAAATATGCATGAAAACATTCAACGTGAAAGATGAACTCTTTGGCAACTGCATAATGCTTTGTGAAAAAGACATACATGAAAAACAATTTTGTAAACTGATTTTTTTTGTTAAAAATTTCTTTTGAACAAATTTCAGAAAATTTTGAAAAGTTGCACTGAAATTCTTTTCTTGCACTGTATTTCCTGAAAATTGCACTTGCATGCTCTTAACCGATCAGAATCGAGAAATTTTTTCATGTATATTATTAGCTGAAAAACCCAACAACGTTTACCTGAATTTTATTTTTTGAATACAAATTTGATGAAATTTTTTTCTACTTACCTGCATATTTGTGTAAAAACTGTTAAGTGTCGAACATTGGACATCGCAAGAAAATGTGTAATAAATTTGGAGAAGTATTACCATGTCACCTAAAAGTCATAATAATTTACTTTCTCGAATTGTTTCGGCATTATACTGAACTTGAAAGAAAATGCACGTAATATTGTTATATTATGTATGTAATATATGATACGAGAAGAATTTATACTATTTATTATCGATGCATAAAACGCCAAAAAGTCTATCGAAATCTGAGGCGCTTGATGTGATAAATAAACACTGTGAAAAGTTACTTTTAAGAAGCAACTTTCAAGTTTATTGTATTGCTTCTCAATCAACGACAAAGTTACCACGTCATGTTTCTTTCATAAGATATTAATGAGTTTGAGAAAATTGTTTCTCTAACATTACCATGCTAATACATTTTTTTACCCATGCATACTAGCAATAACAAAAACAATAATTATCTAACCAGAAGATGCACTCACAAATAGTGACTTTCAGTGGAGCCCTGAAAAAAGAAAACGACAATTTTATAGAAATTAAAAAACCCCAAGAAACACAGCTAACTTAATAACGGTAGAATAAGGTGCAGCAAGAGACAATGTGAGTTTATAACATACTTCAAAATTAAGTTGGCTAATGGAGGATAGGCATAGGCCCGACGTTATGTAATTTTTCTTTGTCAAAGTCTTCGTGAAAAGATATAATGGTTTATATAGTTATTCTTTTTCTGCCATTACGTATGAATGACAATGTCCTTATTATTTCCCTCAGTTAGTTGCTCAGATGGATGCATTGTGGTCATTACAAAGCTTTCTTTTGGCTGTTTTACTTCTTTCTGCTGATCCAGGCCACGGAAAGAGCGCCACGAGTAAGGTTCAAGTCATTCCTGAGTTACCATATTTTTCACTAAAAAAGGAAGGAGCAGAGATGGTACACATTCTTTAAAAGTACAGTTAAAATAACGTTTTATCACATCTCATGATTAATTGGCTGTATGTCCCTGGGCAATCGTTTGACGACACTTGAAAGTTGCAGAATAAAAGTGCGTAGTTGTTCCAGTCGCAGTGTCTACACAATAAATTGCAGAACTCGATTTTAGGGACATGTAGCCTCAGTGATTACAAATAACACCTCTGCTATTTGCAGACCCTATATGCATGTAGCACCCTGTTGAGCACTTTGAAGTTTGGCTACTGTAGCCTTTTACGTAAAAATAGACATTTTAAGTTTTATAAAAGTTCACTCTAAATTGTATACCGCACAGGTTGAATACAACTTGGTTGGTAAACGCAATGTCAGTGTAATAGTTTTGAATTTTCACTTCTCGCTTCATAGCTGTGAAGAAAGACACTGGCGAGATAGACGATCAAAACGCAAAGGAAGTACACAAAGCTGTCTCCACATTATTGGAGCATAAAATAGGTAGGCTATTGTTGCATACGAACTGTACTGTACGGTATCAAATAACAGTGCAACATTGCACATGCGCAACGCGCATGCACGTTTTTCACAAGCTGTCCTGTGCATGCGCCATAGAAGCAAAACATGCTTTATCAAAACATGAAATAATACTACATGCATGATATGGTTTTTTAATTCTTTAGGGAAAAAATTGAAAGAAGCTGCCAATGAAGTAAAACAGGCTGTGGACAACGCATTAGGTAATATAAAACTGATTACTTCACAGAACCCAAACTAAAAGTGTAGATGTAAATTTTCATTGTCTAATATGCTACAGACAAACGTTTTGCATGCTGTAATGACATATTATGAAAAAAGTTGCAAATAATTGTTGCATATCACTCAGAGGTAGCTATAGATAACGATTTCAAACCCTACTGTACTCTGGAACTTAAGCTTTGAATTTCAATGGTGGTTCTCACGTATTTCCTTACTAGCAAACATGGAACAAAGAAATTCCATAAACAAAAAATATAGATGATATTTTGTAGCCAGGATTGGACATATTATAATAATAGTGAAAAGGCTTTCTGATTAGAAAGTATTTTATTATCGGACTTGGGTTGGGAATCTGTAACTGGCGACTGATGGAAACACCATGATAAATATTTATTCAATTTAATTTTGTACGTATAGATCTTACCCAAATATATCACTTTTTACCATTTTGTCGGCTGAATGGTCATAATAGAATAGTTGTAGCCAAAGAGCATTTTCACTTCTATTTTAATAACTCCCATAAAAAGTATTAACTCTCGAAAATGTCTGCACTCTAAAGCCATGCACCACACAAGTCACATAAAAACCATCTATTTCGTTCAAGTCTCGTTCTCTCAGTTCCAAAGCTGATTTGATGCGCCTACAAATTTTTAAGTGATTGTAGGTTGCCATGGGTCTGCCAAGGTTTCTATACTGTTTTAAATTTAAATCCATTCTCAGCCGTTTCAACCACAAAACAATCAGTTAATAGCTTTCGTTATGTGACGCTAATACCATTTAGTCAAAAACTAATGACTCGCAATGAATCACTCAAAAAGAAAACAATTGCTACTCGTTTTTAGTCGAAAATTGCTGGTTTGTTTGTAAAGCATTAAACAATCTGCAGTACAAAACTTAACTTTATTTACTAACTTTGATAGGAAAACATCTAAACAATGCTCACCATATCCTCAATCACAAAGACGGTAAGAATGAATTATCCAGGAAATAAATCTCATGGTTGAAAGCATTAAGCAAGTTCCACAAAAATGAAGTCCTTGTAGCTTTCGCGGCAAATAAATAATATTATGTTCGCCTCGACTAGTTTGGTTGGCATTCTCGACAAAAGTGCTTAAATAACCTTGATAACACAGTTTTTGACAAAACAGCATTTGTATCTCTGTACAGCCGATGTTATTGTGATGGACCCAAAACTGAGCGAAATGGTGAAAAAAGCTGTCAAAGAAGGAAAAAAGCAACGCAAAAATCAACACACTAAATCCTATGGTATTGATCTAATTTATTCAAACATGCAGGCATACATTAACGTAGCAGCTAGCGATAAAATTGAACAGATATCAGTTCACTACAATTACGTATAGCTCCATGATTATTAGCGAGATTAAAGCAAGCTGCGTTTTTGACAACACGGACGTCGACCGGAAATAAATTTGACGTCTTCGCATACCCACCGTGCTTGACCCAGTCCTTTGACGTTTCTCATTCCGTTCGTGTTGTATTAAGTACTCGCTACGTCGCCAACTGGGTATTCGTTAAGCCTGTTTTCCACTAGGCGGAATTTTCTGTGTGGAAAGTAAATCTGGCAAGGTGATTGCTTTGCTTCACCGCGAAATATATTGCTAGCCAATCAGTTCGGTAGATTTGTTTTCCGTAAGGAAGGTTCCATTTAGTGGAAAACGGGCAATAGGCGACCTCGACATGATGACATGACCAATTACAACGCTTATTTTCAAAATTGGCGCAAGTGAAAAATCTTTTCTACAGCTTAGACAAAAAGTTACTATCGCAAGTGAATGCTGCCTGTGCCCTAAACAACTTCCATTGTGCGTAAGCAAGCGTTTTTCTTCTGCTAGTATGAATAAGTATAAATAACATGTTCTAATGCCACAGGCCGACTTATCTCGTAAGAAAACATGTTTGTGCAGCATGAAACACCAATAACAATTGGTACATTATTTATTGACAAAATTTCAGCATCCGGATCTAGGACTATTTAGTCATGTTTCAAAGGTTCTAAGTGCGTTTTGTCTCCTTGTAGTATGCCACTATCTATTGTTGACTTCAACCAATCGATCAATGGCCTATTTGGAACCATGAAAGCCCATTGCCCGCCTCTACAATAGACGATAAAAAGTTCATCGTCTTGCATGGTGCATGAATATTAGGTGTAAAAGACAAAGTCATATAGTCGCCTGTACTTTTCGATGGGCGTCTGTGTGTTTCTTTAATTGCTATAAAATTCTTGATAACTTCGAACGTATTCGGACTTCTGGAGCGAGCACATGCAAGAGAAAAAACATGGGTGCGCAATAAAATTGGAAAATCTAATTTTCTCCCCTCACTTTTTTAAAATGTCTTTTGCCCTAAATTATTTCCTCCGAAAAATCTTCCCGACACAAATCGAGTTGGTGGACACAATCGTGTATGTATAGCTAGCTATTTCGTGTGCGCTGATAACAAAACGCAGACTACGTATA